>JAHWFO010074832.1:417297-501791 GCA_023313115.1 Rhysida immarginata | reverse complement strand
TAATTAACACTTAGAGGGGTCCTTAAACTATGTATTGACGCATTTTTATGGAAATGGCTAAGCCTATTTAGAGAAATAATTTTTTTTGGTAAAAATGAAGAAATGACAGAAGCATTCATTTCGTCGCCTCAAACAATGTAAACGACATAAACAGGTTCTTCTTAATGAAGAATACAATTTTCTTTTATGAATCCGTATCATTATCTCGTGGTAGGCCATTCCGCCATACCAATTTATTTGGTTTTACGTTCGTTTTTTTACCTTCGGGAGCCAAAATAAATAGACTCAGGGCTGATGACGCGAGAGCAGGTGAAATATAGTTGTCAATTAATATATACAAACTTTGTTGTACTCTAAGAACTCTAAATATGCTCCGCTCACAAAGTACTCGATATACTGTATGCATCTTGGCAACATCTGTTGGCAATTATTCTCCTTAATTCAGGTTCTGCAACGCCTAGAATAATGAATTTTGGAGGAATAATAGGGTACATAAAACTGTGTACACCGTTAAAGTTTGATCGAGTAGTTTCCGAGTTACGCACTCAAAATCGTAACACGTAACATGTACCCTATTATTCCTCCAAAATTTATTATTCTAGGCGTTAATGAACTGAGTTATTAACTTGTTGAACTTGGTGACGGCATTTTTATTTCTGTTCATATCTCAGTTGGCGTTCAAATTCGGATCCACATTGTATTAAAAGAAAATGTTCATTCTGGTCACCTCTGTCATTGCTTACAGTTATACACACTTTTTCAGAATCACGCTATATATGGATTCGTAAGGAACAAAACCATTGTGCGATTTAAAATACTCGTTGCGACATTGTTGACATTATATTTTTTCTGGAACCAGTTGTTGTTTTTTTCCGTGGGAATGAGACTTTTTCCCGTAGAAAAAAGTATCCTATATGTTGGCTCAGGTAATAAATAACTATCACACCAAATTTCAACTAAATCCCTTCAGTAGTTTTGGTGCCAACTTCTAACATATAAACAGACAAACAGACAAAAATCCTAAAAACTGTTATTTGGGCTTCTGTATCGTTTATAGCCATAAAAAAATTCTAAAAATTGTTGTTTGAGCTTCAGTATCGTTTATAATACACGTAGCAATCACTTTTTCTCAAAAAAATTTAATGTGCATTTTTCGCGTCGCTACTATTTTATATATAGATTTGAAATAGCTTTGTAAATCTTAAGATATAGGTTTGTAATATATGGAAAAATCGACTGATGAACAATTATAATGGTGAATATTCAGTTTTTAAAATAGTTATCTAACAAATAAACTCACTTCAATCAGATCTATGAAAGTATTAATCTCTTGACGCTTCTTGCAGTTTACAAAAAATAGAAAGGGCAAAACGATATTTATTAAGTAGTTCAGATAATTAATAACCAAGTGCAATTTCTAATTTAAGTACAGTGCTTATGATTCTGCATATTGTATCATTCCCAACCGGAAACTAATTTATTAAAGCCATTCTTATAAAGCTGTGTGGAATTACAAATTTAAAATAACAAAGAAAAATAACTTTTAAAGTCATGGTTCATTCTTTGGCTTTCGGGCACGTACGTTTTTCATATTTCAAACCTAAACATTTTTACATATCGTCGTCTATGGCTTTAAAGGTACTTGTGATGTGGCTTCGTAGTTCTACAGATCTTTCGGCAGGAGTGATCATAGATGTAAGCAAAGACAATGAACAACCATTCGGTTTTTGGCAGTGAAAAATCGGGCGGCAGCCGAAATTCACTGTCGAATAAGTGTTATTTAGAAGAAAAGTGTCTGAGTGAGTCAAAAATTAGAGTATGGTCTGCACGTTTTTGTTTAAGGCGAACATATTAGGACAGTTAAGAACGCATATTCATATAACCACAGAGAAAACCAGTTAAGAACGCATGGTACACTACATTACCATAACGATGTTAATGAAAAATATCATTGCTGTATTCGCGAAGTCGATCGTTCTGTTGCCAATATTTTTGAATTTTTTGAATTTGACTTTGGTCCGGGTCATAGCACCAAAATGTTTAAATTATGGTGCTATGACCAGGATCAAAGTAAATTTTAAATTTAACCACCATTTTGCCCTTGTTCCTATTATAACTTTTACTTACTTTTAGATGCTCTATCTGAATCTGAAATTAAAATCAAAAAATTCGAAAAAAATAGGTAACAGAACGACCGACTTAGCAAATCCAGTAAAGATGTTTTTAACATCATTGAAAATATAAAAAAAAGCCGCATCACAAATGCTTTGAATTCATATACGCCGATAAGCTGTTACGAGGATTGCACGAATTGGATAATCGTTTAGACGTTTAGATGTGGCAGACGTAAAATCTAACTCTAACCTAAAGCCACAGATGTTTAGACTTTACACGCGATTCTCATACTGAATCCGCCTCTGATGCCCGAGGACGCGGGTTCGATCCCGGCCGAGGACGACGAGGATTTTTTCAGGGGGAAAATCCTGAGATCACGCACTTCCTTCGGAAGGGAAGTAAAGCCGTTGGTCCCGTGTAGTCGTTTGCCGGCTGCACGTTAAGAACCCTTGCGAGGCAAAATTTGAGGCCCCTATAACGCCGTCCTGAAATGACCAAGCCAGTTGAAAAGGATGTTAATACCAAATAAACCAACCAATCATGGGAACTAAAACTTACTGAGCTTTTTTTTCTATTGGTGCCTTACGCATAGGTTTACCATGAGTATTTTAACTGTGGCAGATGATTAAGAGTCTAATATTCTTTTCCACTCACTTCGTACAAAACATAACACGCTAGTTATTTCACTATAAATTTAAAGGTGTAAGGTAAACAATCGTTGTTTTCAAAAAATGCTTCTCGAAAAATGTCGGAAGTAAACTGATATTTTCCCATTCACTGAGAATTCTAACTTTCCGGTAAAGCCCACACTCTAATCAGCTTGTTCTAGGATTTCATTATTAAAAATTACTCCGCGCTCTCTACGTAGTACAGCTCTCGAGCAATCGTTTTTAAATCCACGCATATAGACAAAATTTTCAAGTCCGATTTTGAGAATTCAGCCGAAAAAATTTAAATAATAAGATAAATTGAAATTTGTTTTTCAACATCCAAATCCAAGCTCCTAAGGGAATTCGAAAATAAGAAACATTTTAATGTTTAACCTAAATAAATATTTCACAATGAATCTACTTTATCACTTCTCATGAAAAATGTTTCTTTGATACAAATTCTTTGCATTCTCAAAAGAATCAGTTCTTCAGTTATTCGCTTGGAAAAAAGCATTAATTTATATTAAAAAAAAAAAAAAAAAAAAAAAAGAAAAAACCCCTTCCATTTTTACTTAATACACTTGGAGGAGGTTTTCACGTCTTTTTGTTCTAATTATACAGAATATGGTTCATACAATTCTTTCAATAATCTCTTTCATTGTGTATCTCCTTTCTTAAACATTTCTCACGCCGTCGAAGAAAAATTCCTCCCGAAAAACATGTAATTTTCTATTTCCTGCCGGTTCCACTAAACGCAAATAGAAGTACATCCGGGTGTTTCTTTCTGCTATAATTCCACCCCCTTTATGTCTTCATATTGCTCTTTATCTTTCTCCCAGTTTTAAGTGAAACTTGTATTTCGAGGAAGTTTTATGCGATATTAATACGGCATGCACGAACCACTAATTGACTCTATTACATTTTTATGACGACGGTGGTTAAAAAAAACCATCTGCTTCCGTTCTCCTTCTCACTGACGCAATAGAAAAGATGATCTTTCCCCTTTATTGGTTAAAAATAATAGTAATAATATTATCACTCATAAATACTTTTTTTAAAAACGTGACCTAGAATGTCAGATAAAAATAAACACTCGGAAGCCATTAAAAATTGGGTTTCTGTAAATTAATCAACACTCGCGGTTTACCTGGGCCTCGATGAAGACCGTAAAATGGGAAATTCATCTCCTTTAGTACTGCTGAACATGCAAAACATTTGTAGCCCGTGGGAATTAGGTGAAAGTCAGATTTCTGGCATTATACATGGGGCCATTAAAATAAAACCCCTCTAATACATTTAGGTTATGCTGTAAATAACTTACTGCGCCTAATTATATTAGAACTGTAGTTTTCTCTAGTCTTCTGTGACAGTAAGTTCAATTCCTAAACAAGAAGAATATTTATCCCCACGCACTCCTTATTTTAAAACAATTGCATTCAGGGGATATTTATATGTCCAGATTAATGCACTCCCTAGTTTTTAAGGTTATGTTATAGATTTAAAGTCTGGAATAACCATCTGATTTAAGCGTAGCTTGAATTAAATTCAATAGGCACGAAAACATTGTATATATTTAATGTTTATCTATAAGAATAATTAAAACTACCAATCGGAATCAATAAAAAATAGCAAAAGCTACTCTCTTTTAAAAATGTAAAAAAAAAGCACCGGTAAAAGCCTACATTTCTTTCAACTTTTTTGGTGGATTGGGTCTTACGGGCTTAACAACTTAGTTATTTGTGCCCAACGCAAGATATGAAGTCAGAAAACAAATATAAACAATAACCCATGCAGACAAGCCGGCCAGTGGCTGAGAGGGCTAGGGCATAGGCTTTCTAGTTCTCTAGTCCGCCTGGCCGGGGGTTCGAATTCCGCCGTGGGCATGGATGTTTGTGTTTGTCCCGGGCTGCGTACAGATATAACTTGTGTAAAAGGCGCAAAATGACCTTAGTAGTCCACGCCTAAATTTCTATATTTGCCGTCTCATTTTCTGATATATCAACCTCAAGCTCAGAAGATGAGATCATTTATAAGCTTTCCTGAAGAGCTTCTTTTGGATTATCATTTTGCCACTTTGGTTGATTGTTCGAATATCTTTGACCAATTCATTATCTGATGTATCGAATTCTTTGGCTCGCTTGGGCATTTTACCGCATTCTTTTTTGGTCGAGAACTGTTTCTGGCATCTTTAAAATTTACATGGTTTTGGTTTTATGGATCTTTCTAATTAGTTGCTGGGCTTTATCATCATTTTCTTTGCATATAAAAATTTTTGGTGGTAAGTACATTCTGTTAATGATGCAAAATCTCCTTCAGAGCTTCTGCATCGGAGTGTGTTGTACCATTTCAATGACAAGTAAACATCCGTTTAGCTTTGAAGTAAGGATACTGATTTCTGACACGAATTACTGATCTCCTTTTCGGTCTTTCAAATGTCCATTTCGTGTCCCCTTTGCCACACTTCCCACAAAATGCTGAAAAGCAGCAACTGGACTTGGCGTGCCGAATCTCAGGAAAAAGCAACTGTTTGGTAAAAAAATCTAATCAGTGCCCTCAGATAATCAAGTTCAATCGACTCAGGGAGTATATTTCCCTTAAAAATTACAACAAAGGAATAGGTGGGTTGAACCTCATTTCTTCTAGATTCAATTCGCTGGATATTTAACACATTATACCTTCAATTCCGTCAAGTGAGTTTCATCACTAAGACCTGCTCGTAAATATGAGAAGGATGGACTTAGTTACTTACTTACCTTTCAAACCTGCTTACCCGATAGGGTCGCGGGGGCACAGCCCTATGGAGGATCTCCAGCGATCGCGATCTTCCGCCATCAAGCGCATGTCCTCCCTGGTAATACACAAGTGACTCGAACTCAGATTCTCCAAGTAGTATAGCCACCTGGTTCTAGGCCGACCCCTTGGTCTCGTACCCACCAGCTTGGAAAATAACAGTTGCCTAGGAAGACGTTTGTGGCATCCGTATCACGTGGCCACACCAGTGCAACTGAGATTTCTCATGCGGAGAAATAGCGGCTCAACACTTATTGTGCTGCTGTGCACTCTATCTAGTAGAGTAACATCTGCCACACCTTTCAGAAATCTCATTTCGGCCGCTTGTATCCACGATCGCACTCTTTCGGTCATTACCCAAGACTCATGACCATAGGTGAGAATGGGGACAAAGATAGATTTGAAGACGGAGAGTTTGACTTTGTTACCCAGCTCTCGTTTCGTTACCACGGATCGCCACAGTTCACGTCTGACACAGCTCGCTGCACCGATCCGAGCATCCAATTCTTTTTCCTGCCGCCCATCACTCGTGAATGCAATCCCGAGATACTTGAACTTCTCTACCTGTCTCAATGGGGCTCCCCTAACATGGAGAGCGCACTGAGCAGGCTGTCTTGAAAGGACCAGAACCTCAGTCTTCGCCACATTGACTTTCATCCTAGCTTCTTCACATTTGGCTGCAAACCGGTCTAGTGCTTGCTGAAGTTAGTGCGAGAAGACAAGAAGAACAAGGTCGTCAGCAAAGAGCAACCTCTCCACCAAGCAGTCGCCCACACAAATACGATCATCATTCCTACAGAGACATAATAGCAACCAGTAATTGCCCATCCACTCCATACTTTTGCAAAACTTGCCAGAGATTCTCCCGAGGAACTCTGTGATATTCTTTTTCGAGGTCCACAAAGGAAGCGTAGACATCTTTTGCAACTCCCAGGATTTCTCAAAGACTTGCCTTAGAGCAACGATGTGAACCGTCGTGCTTCGGCCAGGTCGGAAACCGCACTCCAGACACCCCGTCAGCTTGGAGTCGACTATTTCACGACTTCTCTTCTCCAGACACTTTCCCAAGAATGCTGAGCAAAGAGATGCCTCGATAGCTGTTGTAATCTCTCTGATCTCCCTTTTTGAAGATAGGGATCACAATTCCTGCCTGCCATTGCTTAGGGGCCTCGCCAGATATCCATGCAACCTGACACATCCGAGTCAGCAACAGGATACCATCTTTATTTAAGGCCTTTAACACCTCAGACCGGATTTCATCATCACCTGCAGCTTTGCCAGTCTTCAGAGACTTAATTGCTCATGTGACTTCTGCTTCGGTGATACTACCCTGACTATTTTCCGCTCCAAAGTGCGCCTCGTATGCCTCAGTTGTTGCTGTCACCGAATTAAGAAGGGATGCAAAGCATTCCTTCCACCTATGCAACACGCTCTCTTCCGTTTTCAGAAACCTCCCATCTGAGCTCTTAATAGTTTGTGATGAAAGAGACTTCTTTCCCCGCAGGTGGCGCACGGTCTGCCAGAATACCTTGTTTGCCGAACCATAGTCTGCCTCCAATTTCTCCCCGAACTTCTCCCAGCCTTGGCTTTAGCTGTTGATACTGTCTTTCCTGCTGCTTTTCGCGTCTCAGTGTACCGCACTCGACTCGAAGGTGACTTATTTAAAAGCCATAGCAAATAGGCCCCCTTCTTTGCCTTGACAGCTTCTTGGAATTCATCGTTCTACCGTGCAGTCCTTTTCTCACCGTCCTGCGTCACACTCAACCGCTTACGACCACAGCACAATGTAATCACAGTCGAAGTAATCACAGTAGTTTTAAACTGCCACTCCTCTTCAACAGTGCCAAAATCACTGTCCTCCTCACAGCTCTATCCTCCAATGCCTCACATTTGTTGGGCCCAACCTGTCTGAGCCTAGTATTTCGCTTAGTTGGCATGGATTCACAGAACCGTAAAGTGCAGACAACAAGGTTGTGATCAGTTGATAGTTCTGCCCCCCCCCCTCCTCACACGAGTATCCAACACTGATCGGAATAAGTCAGCTGCTACGATTACAAAATCAATCAGTGACTTCTGGTGCATTGCATCCCTGTACCAGGTATACTTATAGACATCCCTGTGCTGGAAGAAGGTGTTTGTGGTAGAAGGTTCATTGTTACAACAGAGATCCAACAAGCACCTCCCAATCACGCCTTTCCACGTTTGGTCATCAGCCCCTACGTGTGCATTGAAGTCGCCCACCAAGATGACAGAATCTGCACTCCCTCTCCTGCTAAGAGCAGCATCAACTTTATCAACATCTAGAAAGAGTGGGTACTCTGTCACTGCATTCGGAGCATATACAAGGAATAGAGAGAGAGAGAGAGAGAGAGAGAGAGAGAGAGAGAGAGAGAGACCGTTTCCCTATCTGAAACCTCAGGAGACACAGTCTTCCACTTAAGGGGGTCCAATCTGCAACATAATCTTCCAACCGGGGACTTGTGAGTATCCCCACTCCCGCCTGGGCAATCATGTCAGGGTCAACACCTGAGTAGAAGAACTTCCACTCTCCTTCTATTTCCACAGTTCCAGAATCCGAACGTTTCGTAGAGGTAATGCCTATGATATCCAGTCGATATCGTTTGGCTTCCTCCAATAACTCGGATTCCTTTCCTGTCATGGGGAATACGTTCCAAGTGCCGACTGACAGCACCCGATCCCATTGTCGCTTTACCTGTTTCTCCTCCCCGACGTTTCCCCAAGCGCATAGCGAGTGCACTGGTGGGGTTTCTCGGAGGCATTGCTCCGAGATAACAGCCGGGAGACTGTCGACTATTTTTCGAACGAGATAACTCCCGAACGCGGGTGACTTTAACCTGCGCCCCACCTAATGCAGTATGAATTCTCTCATTCGTCGACTTCATGAAATATATGTTTGTTTGGATACTCTTCTTCTGACTTCTCAACCATGACCTTTCTGGTAAGGGTGACCCTAAAGTAGCCGTGCTACAACCAGCATAGCTCACAGAATCCCTGAAACACCCAAACCCCTGACCCAGGGTAATGGGGCATCCACTCAGGGGGATGGACGAAGACGATTAATGTAATCTTTCCTTCTCATGATTAGGCATGAGCATTTATGGAAGCCTTGACCTCCAAACATAGATTGGTAAATAACAGCTTGGCGCAATGATATGGGCAATTCTGAGATATCTTCATTGTAATCTTTACATGATGCTTGTATGTCCTGCCGAGAAAACAGTTTTTTATAGTTCCCGAATTAGTTCCAATTTTATAAACCCCGTTTCTAAAGTCAACTACTTTTCCCGCAATATTTTTGGTATCAAGAGGTCCACGGTCGATTTTTGAAACATTTAAATATACAGAATTACCAATTACTAACAAAGGAAGCTTTTTGGCAGTGTCATCGACCATTTTCTCAGCAGCACGCTTGATACCTCAATGAGCTTTTTTTCTTTCATTTAAAATATTTTGTTCACTTTTGCAAAGAAAACACAAAACATAAGATCCCATAACCTTCTTCACCATTAGAGACACCACAAATAGCATGTACTGGTTTGGAACACGAACTACAAGAGTGAGCTCCTAATATGTTTCCGCAGACAAGACATATTATCTGATCATCAGATGTATCAGGAGAATCGTATTCTGTCCCTAGCATTTCAATATTGTCCTCCGCAGTTATCATTAATTGACACATCCTTAATAATATGTGGTGTTAAAAAATTATCGGCACCCAATGTTACATTAATTGTTTCATTGTTCTCCACAAGAGAACAACTTTGTAAGCAATTTTCTGTAGTTCTGCCTCCGTTTGGATTGATGCAAAAATACTTTCAGGAATATTACACCTTTTCAATATCGTTTTCGGGTCAGAACCAAATAGTGTACGATAAGGGGATCTGCCAATTATTCGATGGTAAGAGGAGTTTTTATAGTATTGGACAAAATAACAACCTACAGACCACTTAGTAGGTTTATTACCTTGCATCCAACACCGCAACATGTTTTCTACGTCTTGATTGCTTCTTTCTACGCTACCTTGTGTTTGAGGACGTCGTGGATACCATGAATAATTTTACATTCCGGCCACAGCATCACCAGTTCTTCTATAACATGCGCGGTGAGCTCTTTTCCATTATCACTTTGTAATATACATGGAACCCCAAACTCCAAGAATATTTTTAAAAGTTCAAATGCTACCTCTGCAGCTCTCTTTATTTTTAGCGGTCTGAGGTGTAAGAATTTTGTTGCATGATCTTGGTAATTCATTAGCCATTTATATTCTCCGTCTGGAGCAGACTGCAGACCCACTCAATCTTCTTGTCCTCGGGCGTTAAAATATGTGGAAATTATAGGCTTTGTTACACTATCGGTGGAAGGATGGATCATAATACTCTTCCTATTAACTAAACAGGTGGTGGCCTTACAGTATAACAGAGGGACATCAGGAGTTCCAACTAGTTTCGCCATTTATTCCCGGCTTTGGTGGTACTGTAAGGCCACCACCTGTTTTATTACACTACCTTATTTTGGCACTATTTGGCATTATTTGGCACTATTTGGCATTATTTTCATTTCACATACGCAGCACAGATCAACAAATATCTCAATAGCCTTTTTTGGAATGTAGAGCTTGGTTTTAATTTGTTGAATCATTTTTAGCCAGCCACCATGTCCGACAAGTTTATGCACTTCCATTAGTATTTCAGAATATTTTTCAATCGGAATTATACGTACAGTAGGATCGTCAATGCATTTCTTCTTGAAAATTAAGAACTCCTCGTCCGCCGTTTCCATTATGTCATATTTTGAAAGCCAATAGTAGTCCATAGACTGTCGTTGTGTGGTGAGCCTACTTTTTTTTTATTTTTTGTATAACCTAAAATTTAAATTTAGAGATATTAAGTATTTGGCATGCGTTCAATGTAGGTAATGTTAAGTTGATAGAAATACAAAAGACTTAAATAGATTGCAATATAAAAGAGGCCTAAATTAAATTATGATTATGAGTTAAGTACTAACCTGCAAAAATACGTTCCATGGTTTTTTGACGATACGCTCGGTTTTTGCATAACTAGCATAAAACTATCGTAATTTCATATCGTAATTACATTTCATTACACTTTCTTCTTCAATTAAGGCATTATTATTCGCTTCTAAAGCAAGAGCATTGACGTTGCTTACGACCACCATAATTGAAGCACATACACAAAGCACTGTCGGTGCCTGTAGCGGCGAAATTTATCACTATATTACGATATGGCTAGTTTTGTTTGGCCATGCCATGAAATTGATCTGCGTTAGTAGGGCATATCGACAAACAATTTCTATTCATTTATCGGTCCAAAACATATCATGATGCGGCCAATACAGAGTATTATACACTGATTGGAAGAAAGTAATTGGACACCTCGCACAGTGCGTTTATTTGCTTTTATTGATAACAGCTAATATTCTGTCGGCCCCCCTCTGGCTGCAATCACGGAGGCCACTCTCCGGGGCATGCTTTCCACAAGAGTACGTAAGACCCCCCATAGGAATCTCCCGCCAAATATCCCGTACAGCCGTCGACAGTTCAGGTAGTGTTTTGGGGAGTGGGCTACTACCCCTCAACCGACGCTCGACTTCATCCTACAGATGTTCGATGGGATACAGGTCGGGGCTCTAGGCTGGCCACTGCATGCGTTCAACATTATTATCGGCATACCATTGCAGGGTATGAGCTGCAACATGTGGCCTGGCATTGTCGTCTTGGTACAGGCATGGCTCTAGACCGTAGGTTTGCCAAAGGGTTGAGAGAACGGAATTGTCCAGGATGGTAGTGTAGTCCGTAGCCCTCATGGTGTCTTCCACCTTCACTAACGGGCCTACGCCATACCACGACAAACAGCCCCATACAATAATTCCTCCTCCGCCGAACTTCACTGTTGGGATGATGCACTCAGGAAGGAGCCGTTCTCCAGGAGAACGCTACACCCAAACTCTGCCATCCGATCGAAACAATGTGAAGCGGGATTCATCGCTCCAGAGAACACGTTTCCAGTCCTCAACGGTCCAATCTTTGCGTTCCCTGGCCCATTGCAGTCTGTTCATTTTGTTCGCCGGTGTGACTAGCGGCTTGTGGGCTGCTGCTCTGCCGTGATAGCCCAGCATGTGGGCCTCCTTTCTTCCAATCAGTGTATTTCATAAAATGCGACCACTTCATGAAATGATCGGGCGCTTCATGATGTGTTCATTTCTACGATCGGTCCACGACATATACATTTGTTTGGAAAGGGGGCCTGAATCGCAGTAACGCAGCGATGGAAAGTTTGAACCCCTCGAACTTCATGAGACGTGCGATTCGTCGTAGTATTGCAGTATCGCATGCATTCATGCGTGCATGCAACTCGGCCTGATGCACCATGGGATATGCGATTCATCGCAGAATCACAGCATCGCATGCGAATGTGCGTCCATGTAAACCGGCCTTAACTCCCGAACGCGGGTGACTTTAACCTGCGCCCCACCTAATGCAGTATGAATTCTCTCATTCGTCGGCTTCATGAGATATATGTTTGTTTGGATACTCTTCTTCTGACTTCTCAACCATGACCTTTCTGGTAAGGGTGACCCTAAAGTAGCCGTGCTACAACCAGCATAGC
This sequence comes from Rhysida immarginata, assembly GCA_023313115.1. Classification (NCBI taxonomy): domain Eukaryota; kingdom Metazoa; phylum Arthropoda; class Chilopoda; order Scolopendromorpha; family Scolopendridae; genus Rhysida; species Rhysida immarginata. The sequence goes on along the minus strand of JAHWFO010074832.1, from coordinate 489,589 downwards.
TCACAGAATCCATGAAACACCCAAACCCCTGACCCACGGTAAGAGGGCATCCACTCAGGGGGATGGACGAAGACGGTTAATGTAATCTTCCCTTCTCCGAAAAACGTTTTTCAACAATGCTTGAGTTTGTTTTGGGTGGTTGGAAATATGGGCGTGTCAACCAACTTGTTTTGGATAAGAGGCCTTTTACTGGGCAGTAATGTTATCAATTTTACATCGCCTTCTGTTTTGGTATCATCGATCTCTTTAATCCCGTTATTCAGTGAAAACAGTAAAAATTCACCAAACATGTCTCATCGGCAATCTGCTTCAATTTACTAAGAGCCTCGGGTCGTTGTACCACAACACTTTATCATCTTTCATTTATTCCTAGAAAAATTTTTATTGTTTTCTGTTTTATTTTCCATATAAAGAAAAACTAAATTCAGCTACCTCGTCCCTACCCGCCACTGAGCCCAACAAGGGGATGCATAGCCTAAACCTATAGCCAAACCTCCAAAACTAGGCCGATTAAACTCGACGAACTCGTTTCAGGTTTAGAATAGCAGCGGCCAAAGTGGTGTGTTATTCTGGAATAGTCTTTCCTCAATCACCTGGACTCCCCTTTCCTCTGAGTTCAGGTAGTCACTCATGGGAAACACGCGAGTGCATTGCTCACGTTTGAAGCTTGCGAAGTATCCGTTGCGAACTCCTGTATCCTGGGTGAGTTCACAACCGGCCGAATGTTTTTAGTCTACCTCTCAGTTAAGACCTATCTGGCTTAACCTTTTATGTGATACATCTTTGGCAAACTCTGATTGCATTAAATTCACGTGAATCAGTAGATAGGTTATATTTGTTTATTATTAACAGCTAATTGTTTTGAGGCAAAAATCGATCGGTTTTCTACTCTACATTATACAATAAAAATTTTTCACTATTCTTGGGAAATTTTTGGGCCGCCGCACTTCCCGTACAATTAAAACCTGGTTTGGCCGATTTTCGAAGCAAGATGTACTTCCCAAATGCTGGTTCGTGAATATAGAACAGAAAAATTCGAAATCCTTTCAGACATTCCTGTTCTCTAAGTCTCCAGATATATAGATTTTACTATTCCCATAAAGCGGCTTTCTCTCTCTCATATTTAAAAAATAAAGGGTTATTATAAAAAAGACCATCAATATTTTATTCAAACTAATAAAAGATGCGTATACAGAAAGTAAGTTTTTTCGTAATGAAAACAAAACTGCTAAATATATTTTTATACAATTCTGCCACCTGTGAGGAAAACCAAGCTGTTTTCACTTCTTCATCATCGCTGAAACGCAGACTGCCGATGAACTCCTTTAGATTCCGGAACAGGCGGAATTCAATGGACGCGAAGTCCGGACTGTAAGGCGAGTGGTCAAGTTGTTCCCAACTAATCAGATCTGTTGTTAAAGGTATATAGAATCTGGTGAAAAAAAAATTTTGAAAATACAGGATGAGGCATTTATCTTGAGACAACTGAATATCTCGGAAACTAAGCATTGTACGAAAAAATGTCCAAAATCAAAAGTGAATTATTTCACGGGGGAAATTCATTAGTTAAAAACATTTTTAGTGCACAAGTCAACTTTTGGGGGCAGCAGTCCTATGGAAACAGAGTCTATGCGTGAGTATTGAAAAATATTGGATTTTTGAAATTCTGACTTAGGATTCTTAAAGACCATTAAAAAGTAGAATAGGAAAGTCTGTAAGACCCACTCTATCTCTTTGTCTTCATCGATATAATTGGGTTCAAAACTTTAAAAGTTCCACACTTTTAGGGCCTCTATCTCCTAAACAATTGGATCAATTGAAAAAAACATCAAGAATAAAACATTTCTCGAATATTGTGTACAATCTGAATATACCATTAAAAATAGGGGTTCCTATTTAAGATTTCAAAGTTACCCCCTCCCCCCAGCACCCCTCACAAAGGGGAGGGGGTAATTTTTTAACTAATGAATTTCCCCCGCGAAAAAATTCACTTTTGATTTTGGACATTTTTTCGTACAATGCTTAGTTTCAGAGATATTCAGTTGTCTCAAGATAAAAGCCTCACTCTGTATATACAGGGTGATTCAGAAAGGTAGGTCAAGAATGAAATACCATGTACAGTTTGTAGCGGGGAATAATATTTTTCCTATAAACATGGGTCCGGAAATGCATCCTCAGAGATAATGCAACTTGTACGAGATAGGAATGACATTACAGTAGGTGTTCAAAATGCCGACCCTGAGCCTCGATGCAGGTGAATCACTGACTTCTCCACACGCTTTAACAATTTTAGGGTTCCATGATAATTCAGAACATCACTAATCAGAACGCTGATAAATCAGAATTATGACATATCAGAACTGTCACAATTCAGAACAATGACATATGAGAACATAGATAAAACAGAAAAATGACGAATCAGAACTGTCACAATTCAGAACTGTGACGAAACAGAACGTAAATTTATTCATATATATGGTCTTAATTATTTATTAAATTTTATTTATTTATTTATTTACTTGTGAAATACTTTGAATTTAATCATTAAACGAATTTAATCATGAAAATATGGACTATGACAAAATACAAAAAAGTAATCACTGCAGATTGGCCATTCCACGGAAATATCTCAATTTGTCTTCTTCAGCATGATATTCTTGCACAATTCTTGCTACTCTAATACTCAGGGTCTCGTACTTCTTTTTTCTGGCTTCTGGGCGACCTGTCTGGGCATTGGCTAATAATAATACTAGCTGGCAAGCTATGTCTCTTTTTAATCCATCGAATAGGTTCCAAATGCTTGGGTGGCTACAATGAAACGGTGAATTTAAGGTGTTGTGAAAACCTTCACAACAATTTGTAGTCTTAGGCATCTTTCAGCAGCAGCCTCAAAATGATTCCAAATTGTTACTGGGAATAGAGGTGATCTTTCTGCAGCTCCTTCGATGTAGGTTGAGAAGAAATATGTGAGAACCTCATTGTAGCGTTGCTCATCCGGAAATGTGGCAGCTAGTTGGTCAAAGACAGTTCTTACTTCAAGTATTGGCACAAAAGAGAGCAGGTAGGGACTTCAGTTTCAACTTCACGTTTATATCAGAATCGTACGCTTCCTTTAAGCCAACACTGTTGATCTTCCTAATAACGCTCTGGCATAGATGAAAGTGCTTGTGGAAAAGCAACTTGAGCAGCAGACAAACATGCTTTTTCAAAGTCAAGCAGAATCTTTTGGGGTGTGATATTGGGCACCAATTGCTGCAATATGGTAAACATTCTGCTGTATGTAGCCATATTTTTTTGCAAAAGAAAAATACATGGAGGATATGAATTACCAATTTTAGCATGCCAAGTATACAGCTGATAAAACATGCTGGGTGCTTTATCAAATGTTCCGTCTCCAAAAATGACATCCTTCTTTAATTCTGAGAGCAGATCATCATTTCCAATTGCCAGTATTCTATCTGGGTCATCAGCCCCCGTATCATACAGTATGAGATCAGCATACTTCTCGGGGATAGGAAAATTAGTCGTAGCCTGATTGGGAATAAGAACACTTTATGTTTAAAAAGATTTCGCGTGAGTGAAGACTGTTTTGGAAAGTGTTCCAAAACATCCATATTAACTTCTGATAAAATATTTCGCGGAGTTTCATCAACAGCCTTCATGTCTTGCTTCATCCTAGTCTTAAGAATATTCACCTGTGCTTTTTGAGGATTAGAATCGTGGCAGTGTTGTGGGACCTCTCCAATGATATTTTGTCCCTGTGTCCTCAAAAATGCCCTACATTTGGTGGCAAAGTAGACTCTGCATCTCCAGGTGATAACTCCATTCCCGTTTATCCTATACTTGGTATATTCATAACCTAGGTGTAGTAGATGTCACGTGTTTATGATGTGTAGTGACAGCAGAGTAAGGAGGGCAGACGTTTTAAACAAATATAACAAATTTAATATTGCTATTAAATCTCTACATAAAGTTCTAATGAACTAATCAAAACTATGTCTTGTATATCAATACAAAGTTGCAGCTACGCAATTAAAGTTCAGAATACAAAATTAATGAGGATTCTCAATTCGGGAATTCATTATATGAAATTAAGATTGAGCTTCTTAATTCTCTTCTTCGTAACCAGGAAAGGTCCATGCCCCACTATGGGGAGAGTGGGGAGCTCCGATCTGCTCGGAGAGATAAAAGACATGCAATTAGCATAAGGTTTGAACACAACGTTATTGTAGATATGTAATTTAAAAGAGCAGGAATAACAGTGATACGAAGAAACGGAGTTCTATCTCATAAGCTTATCAGATATGAATCTTACTGTTTAATAATGGGTCGACTGCTTCGGACATTCGTCCTACGAGGTTTGGAGTGGTATACTAAAGACGTGGCACAATTCGAGGGCCCGCAAACTCAGGAACATTGTCTGGACGCCATAATGTATGAAGCGTTAAATCTGCTGCTGTAGGTGTTCAAACGATGCGGAGAATCCATGCAAAAATAAAACATAAAAATTATTAACACATGTATTAATATTACTGTTCATTGACTGAAGAGCAGTTGCACTCGCTATAGTGAACTGCTGACGTTAGCATAAAAATTCCCAAAGAAGAAGGCATTGAAGCCAAATAGTTAGCGCACATATAATTTACTGCCAATACTGTCTATTCTAATAGAATACGGAATGCTTCACTTACTGGTAGCCGATATGGAGTATTGCCTCACGCAAGCCGCGTAACGCGCATCAGCTGACGTCAACCTGCACGCTGCCGCTTGCGACTCCTCGCAATTCTCGGGTTCCGTAGCGATGTCCACTACATTGCTGTCGATGTCTGCGTTGGCTTTGCCGTCCGAATCCAAAGTCTCTCGCTCAAGTCGGGGACTCTTACATAACTCCTTGTTCGCTGTTTCTCGGCTTGCTCGTCGTCGGAAAGTGCACCAATTCGCAAAGCTCTTCTCCTTTTCGTCTACGTTTTCTTTCTTCTCTGCATTCCCGGGCTTCTCGGTAATCTTTTTCTTTACCGGGCTCCTTCTCCATGTTCTATTCCTAATCTCATGCTTTCTTTTCTTCTCCTCTTCAGAGCTTTTCCTAGTCTCAACCTTCTTGGTCGGTCTCCTGTTCCACTCTGTCTTTTTCTCTTTCGCTCTCCACCTTCCTTCCCCGTCTTCTCTTTTCTCACCAACTTGGATTCGCCCGCTCTTTTCCATTCCTCGAGGGGTCGGCTTCACTGTATCTCCTCGTCTATCTTTTTTATTAAAAATTCTGCCGTTATTAACTTTTTCCGCTGACAGTAGAACTTGATTTCCTCTCTGTGTCTTTGAAAATTCCATGATAAAAGATCTGCAGATGAAATAATGATTCTTATATCCTCAGAATAAAATACTTAAAACTAAAATTAAAATAAACAAACACATGGTGGTAAGATCTTACTGTAATCGTCCGTCAAGTGAAACTTTCCAATCTAATTGCCGAACAAAATGGGTCCCGACTGAGTAGCATGCAGACATTTTCGGGTTTATATATGCTACACAGACCAACCAATGAAATGTGAACTCGGCTTAATTAGCCCATTGGCTTAAGTGATGACGTATCCTTTCCTTTTGATTGCATGGCATTGCATTAAAGTGAGGTACGTTGTAACGGGATTTTACTGTAATACGTCGAGGTTTTGCTTCAATAAATAAATAAATAAATAAATAAATAAGTAAATAAATAAAATAAATAATTAAATGCTTTGGTGATTCTTCTTTACTCTCCTCAGCTCCCCTTTAATAATGTTATTAAACAAGGTTCTGATTAGTCATAGTTCTGAATTGTGACAGTTCTGATTAGTCATTGTTCTGTTTTATCAGCGTTCTGATTAGTGATGTTCTGAATTGTCATGTTCTGATTTGTCATGTTCTGAATTGTCCGGTTACCCAATTTTAGCTACGCTTCAGTAGCATTATCCTGTGCCTCGCCGTAGACGAGATGCATGTCCGCCAGCTCCACATTAATCAAGCGATATATTGTACAGTGGAGTTACATGTTTCGTTTCCTCTCTTTTAAAGGAGAGAACACGAACAATTTACATGTTTAGATCCTAATTTACATGGACCCTACCATTGCGGTCCGGGTAACGCACATCCATTCCTACCTCGCACAAGTTGCATTATCTCTGTAAGGATGCATTTCCGAACCCATGTTTATAGGAAAAATATTGTATCCCGCTACAAATTGTACATGGTATTTCATTCTTGACCTACCTTTCTGAATCACCCTGTATAGTAGTTTTGTTTTTATTATAAAACGGAATTTACTTTCTGAATATACCTCGTATTCCAGACGTAGATAAAAGCTTTAAGTGAGTTTGTACGGAACGTCCTTAAATTCTTATCAGCAACTAATAATTAGACGTTCTAATGGTACACGGTTTGTTACTGTCAATATAAATGCGAGAGTTCAATATTGCTGCCAACACTTTAAACAGCTGCTATGGAGTGTTATATTACAGGATTTTCAGCAAGTGGATGGACAATAATTTGTCTTTGACATACCCCCCCCCCCCCAGAAGAAAAGTCGAAGTGTTTGATCCAAACTTTTGGTGACCAGCGGTAGATTTCAAATATACTATACATATTTCGGATGCCCTTCTTCCATCTTGTATGAAAATGAAGATTTCAGTGTCTTCTTGAAATTGGTGCATTAGTCATTCAATTAGCATGGCAAATTAAGCATCTCTTGTCACTGTCTTTTCTTTAAAAATGAATAGCCGGTAGAACTTTCATCCTTATTCTGCGCTATTTACGTTTTCTTGTGTTCTTTGTATATCTTCGCTGAGTAGCTCCTGCTGAGCTCAACCAATAAGAATAATTCTAGCCATTTACCCCGATCTTCCGTTTTAGTCAGTAAATGTGAACAGTAAGTTAAATTTTATCGTTATTATTAATCTTGCCGTTGGATCCATGTTCTCCCCGTTTGCGATGTTGGTTGGCTTTCCATTTAATAGTTTGTCTCTATACAATGTTGAAAGTATCGGTCTCTTTTATCGTACTCCTAAAATTATTTGCAATTAAAAATTGTCGATGGATTTTTAAGAATGTATGAACAAAATCTTATCAATTCTTCTAACAAGGGAACCCCACATAGCCTAACCGCTTTAACAATGGAGTCCTTGTATGGCTATGTATGCAGAAATTGTTTCGTTTTCGCGGTTTATTTTGAAAGAAACACAATTTTGCACTCTCTTATTTTGCAAGCATCTATAGTAGCTTCAGATGAGTAACATATTTCAATTTGGTGGAAATCTGTGACATACATGTTCGAGGGATTCCCTTGTAAGTATGAGGGTTGCCCAAATGAAAAGTGGACGCATCCCGTAGCGTCATAACTACAACAGTGACAACAGTGCTCTAGTGAAGGAGCGTGCTAATTGATTCCAGGAGTACATAAACTGCGATTTCACTTGGTCGTGTGTATACAACGAAGATTAGAAGAAGGAAGTGTAAAATGGATGCGTTCAGGACGGAACAATGAGGAGTAGTGCGTTTTTTAGTAGCGAAAAAAAAACGGAATTTCTGTAACATCATGGTATTTTCACGGGATTGATTGCCGAAGTTTTGACTGAAACTTCGGCAATCAATCAAAAACAAACGCCCAGGTCTTCTCTCACAACAAGTGATTCTCCTAAATCTCCCATGAAACCACTATGATGTTATACAAAAATTCCTGTAGGAAATCTTGGAACATCCTGCCTACAGCCCAGACTTGTCACCATGTGATTACCACATCTCTGGGCCGCTCAAGAAGACATTACAATGGAAATGTTTCAATTCGATAAGCGTGAAGGATACAGTGAAAGAATTTTTCAAAAAAAACTATAATCCTTCTATGCCAAAGGAATTAATCAAACGATGGAACTAATGCCTCAACAAACCTGGCTTTAAAAAAAGGTAATATATATCCAGACCGTGTCCACTTTTCATTTGGTCAACCTTTATACTAAAATTTTCCCTTTGCTTGTTTTTACCCTGTAGTTTTATAGTTCCCTTAGCAAAACCATGAGAGTAAAAGTTTATTGTAGAAATAATACAAAACAGTATCTTAATCATTTCAAATCTCAGATTCTGCTATTTTCGAAAAGTGAATCGCTATTTCAGCAAGGTTTACAGAATTTGCATCTCTCTTTTCGCAAAATTCTAGCCTACAATAATTAAATAAGCAATCATTGCTCAACACAAATTATTTACAATTAGATTTATTCACTGCTCTTTCTTTATGCCATGACTCATTATGTAGGATATTCTAAAGGAAGTTAGCATTTTTATCATTTATCCAGGATGTTAATAATTGTTTAGAATAATTTAATTTTTACTGAGAGAGTAACTTTAATTTAATTTTTACCTAACTATTTGCGCATCATCAATCTGCCCAAAAATTATCCGCATGTTTTACTGTTTATTCACTTAAATGCACAAATTCTCAATTAATAAATAAATTAATAAATCAATAAATAAATAAGTAAATTTTAGTAATAATTAATTTTTAATAACATTTTTTATTTAAAAATTGCATTAACCTATTTCTTTCCCTCTTTTCTCACTCTTTTTGTTTGTTTAACTTTTATTTCGGTCTTTCCCGTTCTCGTTCGATCGAACTGATATATGACGAGAAGGAAAGAAATGAAGACAAATGCTTTCTTGGATATCCCTCATATTGGAACCGAACCAGAATCTCTTCCCCACAAATTTACACTCCTTTTTTCCCTTCAATTATTGGTTTCCCGCAATAAAAAACTAAAGATGAGCCGTTGATATCGCAACTCTCTCTATATATCGGAATACACATTTACATTTTCACCCCTCCAAAAAATCTTGGCAGTCTGCAAAAACCGCCTAAGCATACCAACGACGGAAAACTCATGATTTGTGTCAGGGGTATTCTGAATTTGATATTATCACGTGCGACGGAACCTTCTTATAAGGATTCAATATTTTATTATGCGTATATGTTGGTAGTGGTCGGATGTAAAGAATTAGGTAGTCTATTTAGGAAACAATTAAAACGGAATTTATTTTAAGATAGGCTCATTTTTATTAAGTTATCAAGTAAGTTCCATTTAAATAGTCGTGGAAGGCTTTAATTTTGTTATATCGAAGACTTCTTTTTTAAAGGAACTGGGAAAGACCATGGTCAAACACCTTTCCCCAATCATTTTCCCCAACCGAGGTTTCATGCGTCGAAAACGCTCACACCCCGATGCTTACTTTTTCTTTTAATAACATAAAAATTCTCGACGCAATTCCCAATGCGGAATTCGACGATACAATACAACCTTTTAATACAAAAATTCGATTTCGCGGATGATTGAAGCATTATTTATATCATCTTCCCTTGAACTCTTTACCCTCATCCCTTTCCTTTCCTTTCCCTGCTCTCTTCTTGTATTCATACCCCCATTTTCGAAAATAGGGAAACGGGGATAGGAATTTTTCGGGGATAGAGAGAGAGAGAAATGGGAGGAAATAAATAAATAGGGGTGGGGGGATTCCGTTTATTTCTCCTCTTTTTTTCTCTTTTTCCGTTTTTCTACAATAGTTGTTCATTCGTTCGTTCACTCGTTCTTTCGTTCTGTGCATACGAATAAGGGAGAGATGCGAAGAATATGATGTTGACACAAAAATAGGTAGCAGGAGAGAAGGAGGGGGTTAAATGGAGGGAGCTATGAATTTGGAGTAAGTATGTCAGTATGTGTGTGTCCGTGCATATTGGATTGGGGCAAGAAACGGCGTTTCAAAAAATGCGAGTAATATCAGATCCGTATTTCTTTCATAACATTGGTCCACTATGGCATAATTTCCCCCACACCCTGTAATAAAATAAAGAAATTTACCGCGAAATAAAAAAAGTGGAAGGCGATGGTGTTGTTGGGGGGAGGGGGGGAAAGTAGCGTCCGTGTTTCGAAGCGCATTAATATTTCATGCAGAAAACTCCTCTTTTCCGATGAGGTGAGGGGAGATTACGGGAGTGGGAGGGTGGGAATGGAGAGTGGGTAAAAAAAAAAGAGCGATTCAGAGACGCGCGTGCGCCGACTGCCATGTAGACCCATCTTTTACGGATGCCGGTAATGTGTTTTGAAAACTGAAATTCTAATAAGACTATATTTTTTTCCATATTTTTTTCCTGTTTAAGCAATAACGGTTTATTTTCATAAAAAAGAGAACGTAAATAAATTCCTGAATAACTTTGCGAACATCTTTAAAGCGTATTTCAAAACCGCCACATCGACCATTTCTTAAATATCTATAAAGCTTAAGGCCAAAATTAATTCTTTTGATGAATAAATTGGTTTGCTTTTAAAATTTTTGAAGCATTCAGTAGATCTTTCAAACAGCTGTAAGGCAATTTCACTTGCTTTCACAGTTATTAGTTACATCCCTCAATACTCGTATATCTCATTAATAATTGTATGCGAATTTGTCTACAAAAAATGTAGCCGTTTTTTTATATACGTAACAGACATTCGGAGCTGTTCAAAAATTTATTTTTCCTACAATGAGTTTCTTTCTATTAAATTAATTAATTCATAATTTTTTTCAAATTTAAAGTTATTATTAAGGGGAAATTTTCGAAGTTACTAAAAAATATCAAATTATTCATAGATATGCACGAGGTAAAATTCAAAATTTTGGGACTATCAACCGACCTTCTGTGCAGAAGAAATTATCTGAGAAATTATATATTCTGAACTCATAAGCCGTAATCGAAATATACTTATTATATAGGCCAAAGGCGCTTTAATCGTCTTGTTGTACGAGGTACAGTCAATAAATAACGGGGCAAACGATTTTTCACAGTAATTATTTAACGAAACTCAAAAATATTGTCCGCAAATGTTTAGGCATATATCCCGTTGTGACACTAGTCGCAGAATGGCATGCTTATAGAAATCCTTTGGCTGCTGTTTGAACCAGTTATGCACTTGAAATCGCAAGTCTGAAAAACGATCATTGATGACGATATTGTGAAACGTTAATGAAGCTCAGGAAGCAATCAAATCGAAACGTCCCAGTGAACTTTCTCATGGTGTCATCCGGTTGCACGACAACGCAAGACAGCCAATGTAACAAAAGAACGTATGTAGAAGTTCAAGTGGGAAGTTCTGAGCCACCCCGCCTGTAGTCCAGATCGGTCCCCATGTGACTTCCACATCTTTGTTGAGCTCAAAAATGCACTGCGAGGACAACGTTTTCAAATGGACATCCCATTAATCTCATCAACATTCAACATGTGGCTTAAATGTCAATCTGGAATCGAAGATGTCACCAAAAATCCGTGATAAATTACCTGTGTTGCCATATTTAATTTAATTTCCATTAAATTTCATTCCCCCGTTCTAGCACCATGTCGTCAGTGAATGCTAGGTCTTCGTGTCTTCCTTAGCTTGATAGCTTTAAAATTAGTGATAGCTTTTAAATTTAAAAATTAAAGTAGGTGTCATCATCAACGAAGGCTTTTATATTAAAGTTAAGAAAATTAAGTTGGAAGATTATATACAATGAATGTTACACTAACACTCGATGAAGGATGATATCTCTATCAGAATCTTGGGAAAATAATTTTGTTCTGTAAAATCTTTTGTTTTTATCATTTCACTAAAATTTTCAATAAATTCAGATTGCTATTAAATGCGGTGTATATTTGCAATGAGATTCCACTTTATCTTCAGGATTTCATATTGAATTGTTCTGTGAAATCCTGTTACAGATATTACTCTGAGAGGAAAGGGTGGTAATATAGACTCCTTTGGTAATATAGACCCGGGCTGTTTCTCCCTATTGAAGTGGTGTGTCCTGGCAGGTATGAGAACCACGCAAAGGAGAACCACGCAAAGGCGATAACAGCCGGTCATGTTAGTCTCCCTTGATAGTGAAGCAGAGAAGATTTTTGTGTTTGATCCTCCTCAAATGTTTTGCAAGGAAACTGATCCATTTCCTATTTCATATCACTGTTGTGAAATAGGCCTACGCATTTTTTCAATGTTGAATGTACGACCAGAAGTCTCGGGCTTTTTAATTCATAATTAGAGCCATAATCTTCAGTAGTTTGGTGGTAAACAACTATTATTTTCAATATCGCGTAGCTTGTAATATGGACCCCTTTAAGATAAGGCTGGTTCCCATAATTCCGACAGGTCGCTACTACTGGCCACTACGACTACTGCGATTGAGAAGCTCGATTTGATAAGTATCGACGCGAGCATAGCCATGATGGGGGTATCATGATGGCTATGACGCGAGTCGTACTCGATTATCGGCAGAGGGTGCCGGTTCCTAGGCACGATTTGCAATCACGATCTAAAGGTGCGTTCCCATAGCTCGCTTGGGATTTCAAGCGAAGCTTGAGCTTGGAAGCAAAGTCTACTCGCTAGAAAAATATGGCTTGAAAAGTTCAGCTTGAAAAGCCAAGCTAGCGTTGAAGCTATCCCATAGCTAACGTGTCTCGCGAGAAATCGCAGACGGGAATTCAAAACAACATGGCGCCTCTCAATGCACGAAAACGTTTGTTGTTACAGAGAAAGGGTTTAATTTTAAGAAGCTATTGATAATTAATCGTAAAAGTATTTTGTAAAAAGGAAAACTTATTTCCACTTTAGCAGTACGTGATATTTATTTTACTTTCGCTGACGATACAATAAATGGAATAAATAAAATAAAACAAAACCAATTAAATTTAAATAAACAGAACTGATAATTAATTAAATAAACTTAAGTAATAACTAAAGTAATAATACACAAATTAATAAAATAAAATGAGCAAAATAACAATTAAATATATATAATAAATTCAATAAAGACTATAAACTAATTAATGAATATAATGTATAATAAATGAATAAAATGAAAACAAAATAAAAGTAATATAAAATAAGAAATTAAAAGTTATATAAAATTAGCTCAATCAAATGTAATATAATAAATAAAATTAAATAAAATAATAAATAAAATAAAATAAAATATATATTAATAAAAAAAATTTAAACCATAGTATAATACTTAAAGAAGAAATATTTATAAACTGAAGATATTCATCAAACAAATCATGAATGCAAAGGAGAAAAGGGAAACAAATACATGTACAATTCGCGGAATTCTTCCTTCACTTTTCTCCTTTGTATTCACACTATCATCACGACCCCATGCACGCACCCATTGCTGTCATGAGAGAAAGGCGTACTGCGCATGTGCCTCAGTCATTTCCAAGCTGCTTGTAGCTTTAAAATCAAACTGACCTAGATATCAGCTTGAAGCGAAAATCAGCTTGAAAATCCAAGCGCTTCATGCAACTAGCGCATATCAGCTTGGTGTTTAGGATAGCTTGAGCTTGAAAAATCACAAGCAACACGCTCAAAGCGTCAAGCTTCAAGCTCCAAGCGAGCTATGGGAACGCACCTTAACACTGCGCATGCACGGATTGGAGCGAGAGCCTTTTCTCGAGAGAGAATAAACATGGCGTCCAGTTTATCGATATGTAGGCGAGCGTGTTTTCTTATCTTGTATACAGCTTTAAAAAAGCCGTATACTCCTTAAAAATTATTAAATAATAAAGAGGGGAATAGTGATAATTTATTTGACATTCCTCAACACACAAAGGCAAGAGCATGGGAAATCACACCGACGATTCGATGAATTTCCCTTCTCCCCTCTTTGCTGGAGTATGTGGCTAACGAGAGAGCTGGAACAGAGCTGACAAAGCCCTCGACTAGCTGGGTTTAGCGCTGATAAAACTGAAAATTTAAAAATTCATTTATTTCACAAATTAAAAAGAATTAAGCCTTTCTAATGTTTTATTTTATGTATTATATCTTGTTGAGATAATTAAAAAGGTCGCCCAAAATGAATAATTTAAAAGTTCACAAGTTTAAAATTCAATATTGAACATGGCAAAAAAAAAATCAAAATAGATAACTTTTTTTATAAAATAAAATATTTAAAATAGAAAACCTTCTATGGAATCAAGCAAACTACAAATACATGTATTTTCAAATTATATAATTAATTAATCCTTAAAATGTGTAATTAAAAATCGTGTTTTTTTTTCAAAAATTATTTTCAAAATCGTGGAATTATAGTTCATAGAATAAATATAAATTTTTATACGTTCCTCTAGCTTACTACATCATTTAGATTTATTATGATTTTATTTTTGATAAAAGCATTTTGATGCAATTTAAAGAAAGATTTTAGTTGCACATTTTAGATTCATTATTTTACTCACGTTGTATTGCACTGCGTATAATTAGTTACTTAAAAAAGTCCTCTTTACAATAAAAGGGTTTTTTTTTTTAATTCCAATAAACTAACTTAATTTTCGTCCTAATACAAAAACCCTTGTGAGGTGGACTTTTTTTAAATAACTAGATATCACATTTTAACACATTTTAATTATATATTTCGCAAATATTTGTATTGTTTTCTGATCGAATCCAAATTTTCTAGATATTTTATAAATATTTTAATATTTTATATAGAATATCAATTTTGTTATTTCTTAAAAATTTAGAATATTGATTAGTAAAATAATCCATTTAAAAACCTCAACTGATGTTATATTTTACTAATATTTATAACAAATACTATCTCAGTGTCTCTTTTTTGGTTAATTGAATTTTAAATTTGTAATTCTGTAATTCTGAATAATGTCTGAACGATTATATGTAAATAAATTTTGTTCGTTTCGATAAATTTTTTTTTGTATAAAAACAATTCTTTTATATAAGTTATATGACTTAAATTTTTCCTCAACATTCATTGATTATTAACATTTTGCGAGTTACGAAAATCACATTTTTAGCGTGGAAACACATTTTTATCGTCATGTAAGCATTCGCAGATGGGTTCCCTTCACAGTTCCAAATACATCGATCCAGTGATCCACGTGACTGAATTCGTGGGATCGGACCAGAGACAAATGAAAGAAAGAGACTGGTAGTGCCCTATTCATTTCGCTGAGCGCTACTGGTGCCAGCGGAAGTGCAGCATTCGCCATGTTACGAATGGCAAAAACCTTAGGCGGTATATATTCTCAATGTAATTTCAGCTGTTTTTGTAGATAATTTCTGGAATATTAGTAAGAATAACCTGTTTTCTGATTTTTTTTAAAAAACTTTATTGCATTAACTAACGATAACGCATACTTTTAATAACTCCAAATAACTGAGTCAATGCCTAACGAATTTTTAAAAGACAAGTATTTTAAAATCTTAAATTTAAAAAAAAAGGAAGAAATAATTCTCAGTTAAATAAAATAATCAATTTATTGCGATTGTTTCACATCGGCCTTGGTAGCTCAGTGGATGCGTTATCGCCTCTGATGCCTGAGGACGCGGGTTCGACTCCGGCCGAGGACGACGAGGATTTTTTCAGGGAGAAAATCCTGAGATCACGAACTTCCTTCGGAAGGAAAGGAAGTGAAGATGTTGGTCCCGTGTAGTCGTTTACCGGCTGCACGTTAAAGAACCTTTGCGAGGCAAAATTTGCCGCCCCTATAATCCTGTCCTGAAATGACCATAGAAGTTGAAAAGGACGTTAATACCAAACAAACCAAACCAAAGCGATTGATTAACCTGCATTGCCTCGGGCGATCAGCTGTTTCTTGCCAATCCCAATATGCGGCGGAAAGGCACCACTAGAGGGGAGGTCACTGCCAGTCTCTGGATCGGACTTAGAAAAGTTTGAACGATTCAAACTACTGCGACTGACGATTTCTAGTCGCGACTTCAGTCGGGCCTTCGAGTCGGAGCTAAATATCGGATGATTAAGAGATCGGTTTCCATAGGCTCGACTCAGTCAGATGCGATTACCGTCGGATCGCACGTAAAATCGGTTCTATGGGAACCAGCCTTATTACTGACCCGGGGTGCAGAGATATCTATGTTTGCACTTTTGTCGTTAGGTTTTAAGATTCTTTTCATGATGTTTTTTATGATTCTTTATATGAACTTTATATCCAATTTTCTACTCTATATCAACTTTGTTACGATAGTCATGAACTCTATTTTTGTCCTCTTAAATGCACTTTTTAATAAGTTCTTAGTATTTCTTATAGTTCTAGCAATAAATAATTTCATTTTCTATGACTCTATTTCCTTTTTCATTGAAATCGTTGAGAGGGTCCATATTAACTGCATCTTTCCATCAGAGGGAATTTTCACATTTCATGAAAAACTCGTTATCGCCTTTAACTAGGTTATGGTAAACAACTGATCACTTTAGACCTTATAAATAACATGCTACTTAATATATCCATACCAACAACGGATAAAAATAATTGTAATTTTGAATTTATTGACTGAAAACAAAAGAGGGGTCCATATTACACTCCTTCCTATATTATTATCGCCTGCGATAGATGTTTTAAATGATTGCATAATATCGATTAAGACATTTATACTCGGGCGATTATAGGAAAACACATGCCAATCACTTATAGGAAACTGTGCGACCCATCCTTAAACTCATTCCAAGGTCCCCTTTTATCCTGTACGAAATTCTCAAAAAACATCTATTCTTTTTTAATTGATATCTATTGAATATCCATTAATTCGCTCTTCGAAATACCTCTGTACATTCACAATTATTTTTCTCGCTGTGCTCTGAAAAACCTTTCTTTGAGACATGGCAACTGTTAACAGTTAAGAAATAGAACAAAGCCTCGGTAAGACAGGCTGCATTGTACATGTGACGAAGCTTGGCAATCATTAAAGATAAACTCCACACTCAAAACAAATTTGTTTAAAATGAAAGATGTAGGTCTCAATAACAACGTAGCATGTATAAAAATATTCAATTCGAACTCAAAATTGATAAATCATAAAAAAACTTTCATTTTCCCCCTCCTCCTGCGATGGACACTGGCGCCTTGTTTCGGCAACTGTTACGTCACAAGTTGCGGAGAAGTGCGAAGGAGTTTCGAAATCGTGACGTCACACATTGGACACTATCGGTTAGTTGTCAGCAGAGTGAATAGAAGGGGACATCGCAATATTTCTATTCACTCCGGTTGTCAGTTTGGCATCGCAATGTACTATGAATATGAAACAAGACCGACAGTGACGACTGCGATTTTGATAACAGTGACAGCGATATACAAGGGCCGTTAGCAGAATTAAATGCTACTGCAATTTCTGCGATACACAGCCCTATACATTAAAACGTGAAACGGGGATCTTCTGCTTGCCGCGTCGGCGTGTGCACATTAGGGTGGCGTATGCCTTACACAGCAGATAGGCCTACCTCATTCCTTCGGCGTTTAGCACATACAGTAGCAGTCGTTGTTCTTGAAGAACGCCAGGCCCGTTTAGAGTTGGAAGAGCATTTAGTTCCATCTTATACGTGATCTAGTTTCAGCGAATTTCTTGTTTGAATTGATACTGAATTTAAAAAGGCGGATGCGTAGACAAAGCAAGACGCTTCAAAATAAGTTGAACACACCATGTAGTTCGGAGTTGGATACCAGTTCCCTGGCTGTCAAAATCTAATCCACTGTTTTTTAATCGATTCTGATTGTGGAAATCTATGAAACGTGATATTTCTATCCGACTGTCTATTTACACATCCAAAGAGAGAACAAATTGAAGGCATTCCGACATAAAACAGGTCAGCAAAATCTTACGATATGTAGAATCGTTCTAAGCGAAACTAGAATCTCGGCGACGAAATGGAGAAGGGATGGAAGATCCCACGCCCAATTTTCAATTTTCCGAGGCATTTTTCTTAATAAAATGTTAGGATAAATTGAAAATTTTTGAATAATATACAGGGTGTTTCAAAATTTTGTGCAATAAATTTAGAAAATGTTATTTTCATTTTTTCATTTTTTCTGGTGGTTGTAATATTTTTTGCCAACTCCCGAAAAGTTTTTTTTTTTTATATTTTTTTTAATAAATTTAGTGACATATTCTTCAGGTCAAAAGAAGACGAAAATTAACTATAGCACATTGTCTGGAAACGATTTGTTTGCGAGTAATCCAATATCATACAGTAGGGAAGCACGGTAGTTAGCGGACGATATTTTAGTAGTTCCAGCGTTTCGACCCAACACTAGGTTGAGTGGTTTGTTCCATTTAAACCTACTTTAGGGTTGTTCCATTAGTTGTGTACGGTTGTTTCCATTACTGTAGTTTCACTACTGTACATCCACTAGGAATATCAATTTCAGAACGTTTGCGTGCTTTGACATAAGCATTACGATTTACGTAAAAAAAAGTCATGTACACGTATTCCAGTGCAGAATACACTGACATGCACCTAATGTATGGTCTTGCGGACGGAAATGCTGTGGAAGCAAGAAGACTCTACCAAGAACGCTTTCCGAATAGACGTTTGCCAAATAACCGAACATTTGTATCTGTCGACAGACATTTGAGGGAGCGTGGTTCCTTTGGCCGTCAAACAGGACAAGGGCGGCCTGTAGCACATTCTCCGGATGAGGAGGATGTGATAATTGACACCATACATGATGAACCGCAGACAAGCACCCGTCGTATTTCTTCCATGGTACACATTCCGCACTCATCTGTTTGGCGCATCCATACCACCTGCAACTGGTTCAGGCACTGAACTCAACGGACTATCCACACCGACGATTTTGCCAATGGATACAACGTCGTCATGCTGCAGACTCTAGTTGTCTCAGCCAGATACTTTTCACGGACGAAGCAACCTTCACCCGGACAGGAATCGTAAATTCTCACAACCAGCACCATTGGGCAGATGCTAACCCGCATGTTACCAGAGCTCGAGCGCATCAAGAGCGTTTCTCCGCGAACATTTGGTGTGGAATTGTCGGAAATAACTTAATTGGCCCTTATGTGTTGCCGCCACGATTGACTGGGCGAACGTATCTTTTGTTTCTGCAGAATGCATTGCCAGAATTACTGGAAAATGTTCCTCTTTTGATAAGATCTAACATGTGGTTCATGCATGATGGCGCTCCAGCACATTTCAGCCATGTTGTGCGAGCACACCTTAATGCTGCATACACGAATCGGTGGATAGGTCGAGGTGGACCGGTAGCCTGGCCTGCAAGATCACCCGACCTTAATCCCTTGGACTTTTTTCTGTGGGGTCATGTGAAAACGATCGTCTACAGCACAGAAGTTGCTAACATTATGGATCTGCGACAACGAATTGAAAATGCATGCCAAACCGTTCGTAATGCTGGCGACGAACTCTTCCATGACATCAGACGGTCGCTCATGCAACGAGCCGAAGCGTGCGTGCGAGCTGGTGGCGGGCACTTTGAACAATTCCTGTAATTTGGAGCCACGGGTTTAGTTGGCTGTATCGCGTAAATAAATCGTTTCCAGACAAAGTGCTATAGAACATTTTCGTCTTCTTTTGATGTGAAGAATATGTCACTAAATTTATTGCACATAATTTTGAAACACCCTGTATACTCTATTAACCTGGATTAATGTTATGATGTAAGAAAAATACAGTCGGTTTTTTTTCCGTGGAGTTTACCTTTAAGTGGGAGTGGTCATGTATAATCGCCCGAGTATAATTGGGCACCATAATTTTTTACCATTTTATCCCTTTGGAATGTTCACTTTAAATATGAATATTAAAAAAATAAATATAAACTTGAAAACGTAATCGTAAGGGGATGATTTTGCAATTACGATTTTTGTTATAATTCAGGGTCAATCTAGACTCAATTTAATTTGAAAACAACTTTTAATAAAACATTTTTATAACTACATAAATTAATTGTTATATTTTAATTATTTGAATAATAACGAGATGCTTAATTTAAGATAATGAATTATTCTGGGGGACAGCAGTAAAGAATTTGCTCCCTTTCCCGATAAACTATGATTATCAGCTATCCATATTACTGCTCTCCTTCCTACTATTACAGACTTTTTACATAAATTTCCTCATCCCCACTGAAAAATGTTCTGATTGCACTATCAAAACCGGAAAACTTGCAAATAAATTCGAAAAAGAGAACTCTGCTTTCTCCTTATATTTTCTAGATAAGTTTATCTCGCTCTCTTTTCTGTACGTCCATGCAAAGAAGTTCACATTACTGGAATTTAAGAAGAAGCATGATAAATGCTTTTTCTATCATATTTTCATGCGTATGTTTCCTTTCAGTATTTCCAAATTCTATTAAAAATTAAGAAATATGTAAAATGAAAAAGTTTATAACAGTCCTCTGGCAATTTCTTCGGCAAAAATAATAGAAACTTTAAAAATACGAGGGGTGTTCAATGAAAAGGTACGAAACGACAAAGCATATAATCGAATTCTTTATTCAAAGTAATCACCATAGGCCTGAACACAACTATCCCACTGTTTCGCGAATCGAAGAATTCCCTGTTCCCAGAATTGCTGTGGCTGTGACAGCAGCCAGTCCTCCACTGTGTCCTTCGGTTCGTCGTCCGAGTTGAAGAGTTTCCCTTTCAGATGCTTTTTAGCGGACCAAACAGATGGAAATCGCAGGGCGACATGTCCGAGCTGTAGGGCGGATGCTCAAGAGGATCCCACTTGAACTTGTCCAGTACAATTTTTTGTGACCTTGGAGACGTGTGGACAAGCGTTATCGTGTACCAAAATCACTCCCTCTGTGAGCAGCCCAGGCCGTTTGCTCTTGATGGACTTGCGTAGCCTGCGGAATGTCTCGCAGTACACGTCGCTGTTAATGATTTTTCCATGCTCGAGGAATTCAATTAGGCGGAATCACAACTGCTTGATTCTCTCCTGCGTCGTGTGAGAGCGGCTCGCGCATGCCCACAACCACGCCTAATACTAGGTTCTCTTCCCTAGATATCGGACTACGTTATCACAAAGCGGCATAGTGAAATTCCAACCTGTTTGGTTTTTACGACGTTTCGTACCTTTTCATTTTAACATCCCTCGTACGAGGGTTGGGGCATAAGTCATGACAACTATTTTTTATGAAAACTCGAGCGTGGGTGGAAAATGTGAAATATACAAGGAAAGAACAAAATGTACGTACATCTTTCTCGCCAGCATTTATTTCTCATGTTTAATTAAGGTAGTTGACCTAACATTACAGGTTTCATGTTCCAGAATCATTAGAGCACACATACCCGTTCTAAAGGGCCTGAAAGTAGTCTTTTAAAACGTTCACAACACGCTACCAACGATGTGGGAGGCACCGAATACCGTTTGCTTTACCATTTCCCTCCAGGTGTGATTTCGGTTATCTCCTGTTGTACAGCATTTGCAATGTCCATTCGTGTCCCAACCCGTCTACCACGTAATGATTCCTTTAATCACATGGAGAAAGGTCCGAAGATTCTTCCCATCCCCAGCGCCCCGTTAGCCACCCTACACTATGCTTTATGTTGTCTGCGTTATCGTGGAGAATGATAGTACTGTTCAGAAGATCAGGATATTTATCCCTAATGCCACGGCGTACCTGTCTCACCTTGAAATTCTTTTAGTAATCTGCTAGCACTGTTCTGCCATGTGGAGCAAAAACATCCCCAGGTTACGTCCATCCTGAAAGGCGGTTGAATAAGAACTGATTTAATATCACAGAGCTTTCTAGTGTTGAGGAAACTTGCTACGAATGCACGGCTTCCTTGAGACATATGACATTTTGTGATACCATCCCTTAGCTCTGAGAAAAAAAATGTTACCAAAACTTATGCCCCAACCATCGTATTAAGATTTTTTTCAGTTCTATATCTACAAATAGCGTATAGATACCATCCTAAATTCTAAAAATCTCTGTAAATGCAACAAGTCTTATCAAAATCTTTAAAAATTCATGGTTGAATTCATACAAACAACCAAAAGAGTTCTTGCCTTTTTTTAAATCCGTGCTATTTCACAAACGGGAAGAACTTTTTTGATTACCTAATATAAAATCTGAAATCCATTATGAACTCTTATTAATGATCTCTGTTCTTCTTTCCTCGTTCGGAGATGCAGAATCAGAAGAAAATAAATCAAGATTTCCCATTAATCAAAACGTAAGAAGGGCAGTGGTGCGAAAGTTGTCAAAACCTCCAAGTATCACCTTCTGATACAAATATTCTGGAACAACGAAGCAAATTTATTATAGGTCTATCATCTGTGTTTGGAAATCTTATTGTTCACTCACCTCATTGAAATGTCATTCAGAAAATAGCTGAAATTCAAAATGACAATAACGACGATTATTTTACTGTTACATGCTTGGAATATTTATAAGCTCCAACCAGTATAATAAAATTTTCCGAGTAATTTTGAAAGTTTATGAAGAATGTCGTATCACAGTAAAATTAAAAATATTTAAAAATTGAAGCTAAATAATAACAGAATGAATTTATCCAGTGTTAATTTAAAAGATAAAAATTAGGATTTATTGAGCAGTTATTAAATTAATATCATTAAATTATTATAACGGCATTGAAAGAGGATTAATATTTTTCTTAAATGAATGAATGATATGTCGTCATGTGTAGTCCGAAAAGTTTTATCAAGTTTTAATTTACAAAGACGTGCAAATTCTTAGACTAAAACAAAGAATTAATTAAAATTAATTTTAAAATTTTAATTAAAAATGAAAATTAAAATAATTAAAAAATGAAAATTAAAATAATTAGATGAGTCCTTGTAAAACAAGAATTTTTTTCTAGACGTAGCCGTAATGCGTCAATCCTGTGTTGAAAGGTTTATTGTTTTACAAGGATCCATATATTCACATCAAGTTAAAATACAACTAAACGCTACACTATTTGTAAAATGCTTTTATTGACACAATAAGCCAGAAGATGATAGATTTGCTGATGTCTTGTAATCTCACTTCTCAAGAATCTTCAAAACTGATAGCACATGCAGTCTAAATAAAATAGAAAATAGTTATTAGAGAAACTAGACTGAGAAGAGTTAAAGTATCACTAAAAATATTTCATCGAAAAACACACAATTGAAGTAACGAGTTAGACATTAGCACACAAGCAAAACAGCTGAAGTAAGAATCATGAAGAGCAAAGCTGGATGGAGATTTTATAAAACAAAATTTACTAACCGAAATTGTTTCCAAGAGAGCACCTAAACCAGAAGTAACGCATAAACAGGTTTCGCAATCTTATTTTGTGAACATTAAAATAAGAAAACTACGAAAGGGTAAATAAAGAAATAAATAAAATTGCAAAATATAAATTTGTGTTTGGAGCCAAATAGTTCAACTTGTCAACTTGTTCTATAGTTTGTGATAAATTTAACTGGAAAATAGCCTTAAGAGGTTTTTTTGCACGTCATACTTTTAGATATTAATAAATAAATACATGTTGTGAAAAATAGGCCGGTGAATTTTCTTTACAAATTTTCACTGTTGGAGTAAATTACTTCAGCTTTCAGTTCAGTTTTTTTTATTCATTGAAAGATCCCTAAATTTTTATTTTAATATATCTCTGAAATTGACAATTTATCGGAAAAGAGGTGCTATTCTATCGTTTTCATAATAAGGGTTCCTCAAACTTGATCAGATTTATAGAAAAATTATCTATAACAATTTCGGGTAATTGATTCAATTGGACCTAACAAATGGCAATAAAAAAGAAACATTTTTAATGAAGTTAAAACTTTGTTAATCTTCTTTTTGCGATTTTTAAAATTTTAAAATACGCGAATTTAATAAGGTCATATCAGCAATGCCGGTTAGGTGGCCGAGAGGGTTAAGACGCAGGTCTTGTCGCTCTCGAAACCAGCGAGTCGCGGGTTCGAATCCCGCAGAGGCATGGATGTTCGTCCCTTTTCATCATCATCCTTTCGTCAGGCGGAAGGCAACGGGAAACCACCTCATTACCCTCACTTCCCTAGTATATACTGGACCTGTCTAAGGACAACACTCCAACATATCAGCAATATAAGGGACAATAGTCTAGAAACTGTGGATGCAATGAAATCCGCATTTTCTCACCTTTATTAATGTGGATTATGTTTTCTGTTGGTCTTGTTCTTACCTTTGAAATTCATAAATTTTTTAAATATGAATATGCTTCTTTTTCTATACGGAGCTTCAGAAATTTTTAAAAACTTTACTCTTCAATTTTTGACCCGGCATTATATCTGGTCGACAATATATGAAAAATCATGAAATCTTATAAATTTATAAATGTTATTTGCTTAAACACACACCCATAAAAGCACTGCCTAATGTACAATGGAAGAACACTTTCATTCGTCTTTCGATAAGCTGTTTTAAGATACAACCATCATTTAACTTCAAAAGAAATATATTAATAAATCCCAGACCTATAAAATAGCTTGCTATTGGTATATAATCAATCTCTGAACATTTGAAAAAAATTCGAAACAATACAAAGAAAGAGAAAGGAGGAAAAAACGACATATTTACGCCGATATTCCTTCTAAGAGATTGTCTTGTGGAGAACCTTGCAGCCTGTTCTCTGTGATTGATTGTTCGGGGTTTCTTTTCTTCAAACGGGAGCCGTTTCTTTTTTGAGTGAGGAGGTTCTCTGTAACACAGCCTTGATTCTTTCCGGTAGGTCATTTAACGCAAATTTTCACAAACAGCCCGCCACTTTTCGCCAAAAAGATGAAGACAAATCGCCAAATCGCTTCCCTCGACCGCACCCTCCAAAACACCCGCTATTTTTCCCTCTTTTTACTTTTCATGAGTCTCTTTTTTTATTTACACATCAAATCCATCAGCGCAACAGAGAAATGGAAAAATAAAATAAACTATAAAACTTGCATTTTTTATCTCCCTCCTCTCCTTTTTCTCAGTCCAACCATTTTTCATTCATCAACGTGGGCATATAAGCCTATATGTATGCGTAGATCATAATCGCGCCTTTTCTTTCCCTCTCTGTTTTCTTATTATCGTTTAGGTCTCCCTCCGGTCTCGGGACTAATGCCGCCGACCGCGAGACTTTACCGAGACTTTAATGCATTGTTTCCTTCAGAATTTCCATTAAGTGCCGCCACCGCCCATACGGTTTAAGATTTATTTGTTTACGGGGCGACGGTAGCTCAACGCAATTTGCACTCTCGCGCCATGAATAGATGTTGGTATTTCTTGTGTGAAATGGCTTCGCCTTCTTCTCACACGTAATGACTCCAACTATTAGACTTTCGAGTCTTTTTTACTTCCCCCTACTCACCACCCTCCATCCTTTTTCCTATTTCTTCCCTCACTTTTTTGAAACAATTTTCTTCTCCCCTTTCTCTTCTTAACCCTGACAAAAAACTATTGTTGATGACTGATATTTTTTTCCCGTTTGCTTACAGTCTGACCCATTGTAGACGGCAAAACACCTTTAAGCCATCAGTCTCTCTCCTGACAGCCTGAATAATGATGAATTGCACTGGCCATGTTTTCAGACCTTAACACCAGAAGGCCGATAGTGGCTAAGCGCTGCCTTTGAGCAATCTTAGGAATCCTGTTGCGAAAGAAGTCAAGAGGTATTTTGAAGAAATACATGTATTAAATATGAATTTCCTCATAATTTCCATTTTCATGGAATACTCGTATTCTAATACCGAAAAGAAAAAGCTTATATAGAGTTCAAATTAAGCTTAACATAAGCCACAGTAAATTAGGAAATTAGAAAATACTATAAAAATACTATAAAGCACTGTAAAAACAGAAAATAAAATACAATATTTCAGCTTTTAAAAATTTATTAGGTATTTATATATCTATTTTAAAGACAATTTATCTTTTTTAGAAGCACACTCCAACTTAAGCGAGCGTATTTGTTAAAATGAAGCTTTTGTTTCGATATAATGGATCCTAATTTCATGTAATGAGATAGGTATTAAAAGAAGAAAATAAAATTGAGTAAAAAGAGAAGATTTATTTCCTATAAAAGTAATCATAAATAGAAAATTTAAATTTTTTTAACGAAATATCAGGTGTTCAATTACTTGAAACATTTAGATAAATAAAAACAAAGGCACAGTGAAAAACATTTAGAAACTTTGGATCCTACAACAGAACTCCAAGAAGATGAGAATAAGTAATCGTGAAAATGATGGTTTCGCTTGAGGAACAGCGTGGGGGCTCGGGTTCATATTTTTCAATAAGTATGCATGTTAACTACTTCAAACTTACATTAATATATAGCTATTATTATAAGTAGGTAAGGAATAAGTAGGTATAACAATTAAATAACTTACCTTCAAAATCCTGGCGCAAAAAACGTGAAACTGAAGAGCATAAAAGTTACAAGATCTACAAAAAACAATTAGTCGCCATTGAAAATAACAGATTGAGTAAACAGCTTGGGCACCTGTCCTCGAGTAGGCAGTTACATAAATTACTATCTAACATTTCCCTGAAATATTGCTATGGTGCAGCACCGTACAGAGCAGAAATTGATGGGGCCCACTTTTGGTCACTTTCCTGAATTAATAAGTGATGGAAACTGGATGAAAGTTGTTTGTTCTTCTAAAGTTTATATGAGTAGTTTGATGAAGATTTACCATTGTAGAAAACTTGACGTGTTTTTTGTAACTCGTAGAACCGAAAGAGAAACTTATTCACAGAAACTGAAGTATATTGTAGAATATTGTATAACTGGAAGAGAAAATTATAATTGAAATCAATAAACTGATTTGGCTGTCCTTTAATTTGTTTTCACTTGAAAGTTCCAATAAACAGCCGTAATTAGTTTTTAACTCATTTAGCACTTATCACGCCGTCTATTTGGTGTTTTTCTTTAATAATGAGAATTTTTTATGATCTACGGAAAAAGAGAGTGAAATATTATTGCTAATATAAATGAATGCAACATTATTTATTTTCATCCAAGACTGCTTATTGTTTCTCAAAAAAGTCTTTCACCCTTTGATCTGTTGAACCCAGAAACAGAAATCGAGTCCATTAATCTGAAAGTTAATTTCGAGATACCATGCAATAGCATTATAAACCACTTATTCCCATTCGTTTTTATGATCTTTATTAACTCTATGTAAAATACTATTCTCCTAACCTGGTAAACAAATATTTCAAATCAAACAATATTATTTCTAATTTACGATCATGAACCATCGGATAAATCAACTTCTTCTGATAAATGTTTTAATCTTCCAAATATATCCTCATTATAATTATCATCCAACCTTCTTTTAAAAGTACATAAGTTTAGACTCACCATAAGACATAGCTGTATCGTTCACACCCTTATCAAAATTCTGCAGGACATTAGGGTCTTGTTCATTTCTTTTTCAATCTATTATCTGCATTTTCCAGGAACTCCCATCTGAAATGAAATGAAATTAATATGATAGGCACAAGCTGAAATATACATTCTAGGAAAGCCAAAAGGAAAGCTTAGTTTAATAAAATTCTACGGGCATGGGTTTATGATTATTATTAAAATTCTACGGGCGTGGTCCCTGTGTATTGTGAAATTTATCAAATATTATATAATTTCTATTTTCATAAAAATAATCAAATGCGAATAGTCAAATCTTACACAAAACCTCGATTATTCGAATTTTATTTTATTTAACCTTGATGAATCGAAGACCTCTATAAATCGAAGCATTTTGCTCTTCCACTGAGATTCGATTTATCGATGTTCTAATATAGTTTCAACTAAACAAAAATTGGAAATTACAAATATAATCATAATCGACACAATTGACCACGGCGAGGCTCTGTTCTGCAATGAACATGAGAAATACACTCATCGTCAAAAAATAGTTGCATCCATAGAAAACCTATGGGATGTTCCGTTAAGACTCCACCGCTGGAACAAGATCTGCAAGAGCTACGAGCCAAAGCTCAGTCTGCATGGGATGAGCTGAATCAAGACTACGTTAACAACTTGTTCTACTCCATGCCACGACGTATGGCAGAATGCATTAGAATTAATGACGGCCCTACATCCTATTGAGAGTTGTAATGATTTTGATATTTTGATCAATAAATTTTCTCATACCACGCTCATCGTTTAATCATTTGTTGTTGGTGGTCAGTACTAAGTTCCTTTCAAATATCTTTTCAATCCTTCTGGGTGCAACTTTTTTATGATAAGTAAACTGCCTAATTGTACCATTGGAATTTTAAGTTGAACGATCTTTTTGACATGCGCAGTAAGTCATCTCATCAATATGCTTTGTCTGGATTTTACCCATGATGCACTTGTTCTACTATAGTTATGGTGGAAATATCGTTGAAACGTGGAAAGCCTTGTAAAAGCCATAATATAAAACAAATTGCATTCGACTCGACTATTCTGCGTCATTTTTTAATTTATTAATTTCATTTATTAATTTCATTTATCTATTTAAAAGAAAAAACGAAAATAGAAACTAAATATAAATACGAAAACAATGTTTCGAAAACGAAAGCGGATGTTTCATGGAATAGCTAAGCGATTTACTTCCCGTTAACGTCTATTGGCTGGCGTTAGAAATGACGTCATTCTGTCCTTCAACTTATGTGGCGCCAGCTATAGTGATGCAGAACGCAGATGCGACATTGTTCGATATAATTTCACCTTTCGAAATGGATAAAATTATTAAAAAGATTGTTAAAGGCGAGGTAAAATCGGGAAGAAGTCTACCAAATGACATTATGTTAATAGAAGTTATTTCTAGTAAACAAGTACAGGAATTCTGTAAGGGAGGATCCTTTAGTGATATAAAGATAAAGATATTCGCACAGCCTACCCTTAACTTTTGAAGGAGGGCCTTTTTCAGCAAAATACATTGAGTCGCGGGTTCGAATCCCGCCGAGGGCATGGATGTTTGTGTTTGTCTCGTTCATAATCGTTCTTTCATCATCATTGGGGGATAGTACAATAGACCTGAGGTCGCAGTGCTTGGTTCTTTGACAACCACCCCCTTTAAAAGTCATTAAGTCATTCAGCAAAATACTAAGGGGCATCGATGATGATATCTGTTAAAATGGTTGGGGATTAGAAAGTTAAAGAAATCAGACGAATCATGTCAAAGAAGAGTGGTGAATTACAACCCATCAACTTCTTCATAGTCATCTATGAAGGCAATACATTCCCTGAATCTATTATACTTGGATATTTACGGGCTAAGGTTAGACCCTTTGTGCCCAATCAGGCAACTTCCAACATTTCAGACTCAGAAATTAAAATATTGCCTGAATTAGTTCTTCAATTGACCAAAATCCTCTGCTAAATTTATTGCTTATACCACCGCAAATGGACAATTTCTCAAGTGTTATTACAGAATTTTAATTTATAATTTTTGCTAAATTAATAGGCTCACACTGCTTTTGAAATTCTAATTTGAATTTATCAAACTAACTGGCAGCAGAGTCACACAAGAATGTATTTACGAATATATGCGGACCGACAATGATCGCTTAAAAAGAACAAGCGAGTGAAATGGTTTATTTCTCTGCTTACAATTTCAAATAACAGGTCAGGCATTGAATCTATTAAATTTTGGATGTTTGTGAGCTTCACATTATCCCAGGCACGATACACTGCTACCGAAAGCTCTTTCACATTTGAAAACTTACGTTTATGTCTCTAAACATTGTAAACCATGATGCCCCACAATTTCAGTAGGGTTCATATCCGGACTACATGATGGTCATGGAATCCATTTGATTTGCTGATCTTGAAACCACGGTTTAGTGGTTCGTACAGCATGGCACGGAGCATTGTCCTGCTGGAAACACCAGTTTTCGCTTCCAGTGAGTGGTTCAAAAGGAATTAATTGGTCGAGTAGCATTCCTGGTACTTGACTGTATTCATTTTTTCGTGTATTATCACAAGATCAGCTTTTCCACAATGACCGATGGTGCCCCACACATCACAGATCCACCACCCTGTTGAGGGCGGAATCTCTCTGGCTTTTTCTTCCTTAAGTCATGTCAATAGTGGATGTCTAAACAGAACCTTGTGCCATTCTGACGTCCAATGCATACGTTCTCTGCACCATTCCAACCGTGCTGCTTTGTGAACCTGTGTAAGCTGTGGCTTCGCCTTTATCTTCTCTCGGACAACCAAATGATTTGATTGTAGGCTTCTCCAAGTGTTGAGTGACTGGTGCATGTCCCTACTGCAGCCGCAATTTGACGCGTAGAGATTTGTTGGTATGTTGCAAGGGAAAAGATACGTCTTTCATCTCCGGCAGTGAGGAATTTCTTGCGGCCTCGGCGTTTTGCTGTGCCGAAATACTCGCCTTTTGACAGGACATTGTGAACTGCAGTCTTGGAAAGACAAACCAAGGTGGAAATTTCTCTTTCTGACTTCCCAGAACCATGCAAACGTTGGATTCGGCGTACTTCAATCTCTGACAGCTCTCTGCCCTTGGGCATCGTTGTGTTGTTACAATTTTTTGCAATATTCAAATGCTACGTATATAATGGTTGTATCTAAATTTAATAATATGCAATTTTAAACTATGTGGGCAGATTCCATTCGCAAAAAGGGAAATCAGTGTAGCGGTCTTATAACAATCAAACAGTGCAATTTTATTTGTTTGATTGTTTGACAAGATAGTAATGAATAAACAGGTTATTTGTTCATAAACAATATTTTTATTCTGTCACTAATACTTTACAACATGTGAAAATTAAAATCATATCAGCATTTGCTGAAAATATTCAATTTCCATCTGGTCTTATAATTTTGTGACAGAGTGTAGATCAAAGCATAGAAAATTTTTCTTATTGCCGTTTATTAAAAATATATAGGGTGTTTCTAAATTATTTCCCGTTTTATACATGTTTATTACTCAAAAACTATTACAGATTTTAACGTGATTTTTTTTATTCACAAAGAAAAAAAGTCAAAAAGTTTCTTAGCATGACTTAATAAATTTCGATGTGCCCCCTATTTATGGCGTGAAGGTCGTCAAAGCGAAACTCGATTTCCTCCCATGTTCGGGTTAGCATTTCCGGGCTGATTTCAACAATTGTTTCAATTATTCTGTTCTTGAGAGTTTCAATGTTATCAACTTGGTCTTGTACACTATGTCTTTCACGTATCCCCAGAAGAAAAAATCCAGAGGGTTCGCATCGGTTGAGCGAGGGGGCCAAAGGATTGGCCCATCCCTTTCAATCCATCGTCCTGCAAAGTTCGTTTCAAGGCACTGCCTAACTTGCAGGCCCCAGTGAGGAGGTGTTCCATCTTGTTGGGCTGCAGTTCTTCCACCTGTGGAATCAGGTAGTTCTTCAGCATATCTATGTAGGTTGTAGCGGTAATGGTGTCTTCAGGGGGAAAAAAAGGTCCGATTATTCGATCATGCATTAAACCGCACCTAAATGCTAGCCCGAACATGGGAGGAAATCGTGTCGCTTTGACCTCCTTCACGCCATAAATGGGGGGCACATTGAAATTTATCAAGGCTTGCTAAGAAACTTTTTGAGTTTTTCTTTGTGAATAAAAAACCACGTTAAATCGGTAATAGTCTTTGAGTAATAAACATGTATAATACGGGAGATAATTTAGAAACACTCTGTATATCCACTGGAATCACTTTCTAAACATAAATTGGTGAAAGGCAAAATAATAATGAGTCTCAAAAATCATTATATTTTTCCAGACAATAATGTTTTTTTTTATATTGCATTATATCACAACAATTCAAATTAACTTTTTTCCCGGCTGATTCTATAATATTTCTTATATCGAAACTTGCTTAGTTTCTGAAATATACAGACACATTTCTGAAATTATTTTAAAGTTACAGTCATAATTAAACTTGCATAATCTCAATATTTCCATTGTATTAAACTGGTTGATTCTAATACAGAATTATCTAATAACAATAGATCTCACCAGTGATCTAGTCTTTATATCATTGCTCTTGAGCTAAAGCCGTTGAAGACCGTAAATGCTTATTCTATAAAATGTGATAACAAAAAATGTCTACTTTAAAAACAAGGGGAAGGAGAATAAAAACCAAACTTAAAACGCTTTTAAATAACGATATAATTTTAAACTTCTTTTCTCTATCCCCCCCCCCCCCCCCTCTTCCATTTATTTATTTATATTTTTTATGTTTGGTTGGCCCTCTCGGAGTTCTCTGTCAAAGCAATGAAGATCGATCTATGTGGCCATTAGGGGTCACCAAGGCGAGAGACGAGGAGGATGAGGTAGGGAGGGGTCCATGAACGAGGGGTATCCGGTTTATCTTCGCTAATTTCAAACAGATCAAAGCCACGCACGAGTCATCGCCCAAGCATAGAAAACCATTTTGTAGAATGAATCCGGACATTATTAAGGGGCCCATTATTACTTTAACAGTCTTATGGATTATAACAAAGATGCAATGATTTTAGAACGAAATTAATAAAGAATTTATCAGGAATAAATTAAGACTGATTAAAGTTATAAGAAAGAGTTTAATGTTTTCTACAAACTACTGCCTCAAGGTAAAACCATGACGGAATACGAAAATAGACCAACCTGAGTAACACCTGCTGATCATGAAATTAACTTAATTCCAGTGTTTTAATAGGCCAATGGATTAGTGCGATAATATAATTTCCTTAAATTTTAGTAAACAAAAAAAAAAGAGACACCAACCTTTTTATTGTTCAGTAAATGTATAAAAAATTCTGTCCGCCTCAAAGGATGGGTTTAAATTTAATTATCCTAACCTACTATTGGAGTTGAAAGCTGTTAGAGAAAATTTTTGGGATAGTTTATATTACATTATTGTTTAAACGTAAGACTTGTATTAATTATTTTTATTATGTTATTTTGATTTCTACCTATGTTTATCGTAAAGAAGTGACGATTAATCTGATAAAGGTAGCAAATAACTAAATTTCTGAATAATATCTGATATTCTGATTTGGAATAATATTCCCTATGATGTTAGATCTGTGATAATTAATTAATAATGCGTATCATGCCACTCAAGTTTTGGATACTTTTTTAATGAGATCAACAGAAAAACTTTTAATTTTGTTTTACTTTTTCGTGTATTTTACCCCAGTTTTATCCCTCAGGGATGCTTAATAATAATAATAATTTTTATTAATTTTATTTTCTAATATATATACTAGAAATAATAAACTAAAAACATGATCAAAATTTTAAGGATTCCCCGAAGCCTAATTGGCTTTTAAGGGGAGGCCTAGAATTTTATTTTACGTTATTTCAACTATGATTAATAATTTTTCCATATTAGAATTGCTTTTTTGGTCATTCTAAAGGTAGCCAATGACTGTATCCATATTGGCAGTCGATTAAATAAGGCTGGAATATATTATTGTCTTTCTCTACATCCATAGTGATTGAAGACTTTTGGTATACAGAATAGATTTTGACGTCTTAAGTTATATATCGGCTCTTTCTTATTTAGTAAGTCAGTATTAAAGAAGTATTTCACTATAGTGTATATTCAAATAAGTCATCTAATTTAAGCAATTTGAGTCGTCTGTATATTTGATCAACGGATAAATTTTTTAAATTTTTATCAATTTTAAACATTTGCATTATCCTATTTTGCATTACAACCAACTCTCCAAAATTGGTTGCGAATTTGTAGATTTGTAATCCATATCGTAGATTGGATTCCACAAAAGTTCTATACATCATTATTCTTATTGATAATGGGCTAAACATTGCAATAAAGTATAATATGAACATTGATTTCCGTAAGGTCGCTTTTAGATTATGTGTGCTGCCCATGTCATTCTTGCGTCAAAAGTTAATCCCAGGTATTTAACTTTTTGTGCTTCCTGTATCCTTGGGCATTTACATGTTTTATTTCTTTCATTCGTTTTTCCACACAAGGGATCATGTATAGCCACGTTTTTATAAATGCTATGCATATATTCTTTATGTGGTATTTGAAATTTCATTATATGTGTTTTTTTGTTATTTACGCTTAATTTATTCTTTTGAGTCCAATCCACTATTTTATTTAAAATTTTATTATTTAATTCTAAAACCGATTCTTCATTTTTATGCATTGTGAACAATGCTACATCATCTGCATATATAAACACTTGACTGCCTTTTATTTGTTCAGGTAAATCGTTCATAAAAATATTAAAAAATAATGGACTTAATACTGCCCCTTGTGGTAATCTATTATTCACCGAGACTACTGTGCTTCTCACTTTACCTAAATACACTTTTTGCGAACGGTTACCTAACATTTTTATAAGCTTACTTAAAGGCCCTCTAAATCCATAGTTATACAATTTTTTCACTAATAATAATAATGATAATAATAATAATTTTCATTTTTTCAATTTCAATTCAATTCAATTCAATTTATTTCAATTCGAATAAAGATAATTTTTACAAAGTTTACAAGAATCATTTATATCAGAAAATTTACAAAATTTAAATTTACTTTACAATACTTCACTATAATTTTCAAGGGCCAAATTCGAACCCCAAAATCCGAAGCCCTTTCTGGGCTTGTATGGATATAAGTCCGGGTTACAAATATATACTATTCTTAAAACAAAGTTATCACATTAGATATATAAGCTTAAAGGAAACTCTTTTCATGAAGCTTCTTACTTCCAAATTTAAGTGACCACAACTGAAGGGAACACCTCAAGTTGAACCTCAAGTTGCTCCCCACAAGCCGAGGCCCAATCCGGGGTTAATTAGTTTAATTTCATAATAATAATAATAATAATAATAATAATAATAATAATAATAATATATTTTCATAATATAAAATTATATTCTAAAATATAACTTTTATATAATTTTGATTACTGGTTTATTTTAATTATTTTACCTTTAACTTTTTAATCTCCTAATAATTTTTAATATTCCTAAAATTCATTTATTTATTATTTTCAGTCATTAAGCAATCTTTACCAGAAAATTTAGACTAAACCTATTATTTATGGACTTTATTTTTTTTTCTTTTTTACAGTGGTGTAAATTTTGTTAGTGCGACCATATTCGCCATTCTATTCACTGTCAAAAGGCTACAATGAGTTTAACGGCAATAAATTCAAGAAGGAGGAAGGAAAGTGGGCGCAATTATGATCGGATACGATACCCTCTAATTTCCGGAAGTTAAGAAACATACATTTCTTTTATGTTCTCGAAAGAAGAACAATTTAGTAATAATGTTTATGTGATTTTTACCTCTTAATAAAACCCGAAAAGAACTGGCCAAGCAAGAATTCAAAACGGCAATTCATTTATATTAAAGAGGGAAACAATGAAAGTTGTTGTTTTTTTTTTTTTTTTTTAGTATCTTGATTTCTGTCCAAGAACCGAATAAGATTAGATTATAATTCTAGATATGTATATTTTTTCACAAAGCAAAGTTTCTCCTCAAATCAGGTTTATTTATTTTGCATAATAACGAGGCCATTTTTAATAGTGAAGTCGACAAAACAGGTATTGTACATAATAAAAATTAATTGTTGACTATATAAAATTAACAAAGTAATAAACTTAAAAATCTAAAGTATGGCCTAAAAATGAAAAATAAAGTGAGATACTTTCTTTCAATTTGGCTTTCATTTTGTTACTGTTAAACTCTTATTTAATAAGAAGATACTATAAATGAAGAGTATCAAAAGGACAAAAAGACAAGTATTTAATTATCCACTATGTACATATGCAATTTTAAACACTCGCAGATCGAAGTCTTCGAAATAAAATGGATTACCTTAATAAAATAAATGAATTTTAAATTTAAACCTATCCAAATCAGGTAGACATCGTTTAATCCGTTTATAAAGCTCTGAAAGAAATAAACAAAGAGGAAGATGAAAGGGAGAAAGAGAGAGTCTGAAAAAAAGGTCACGTTATATAAATGCGCCATAATTACTGAGCTCTCATATCGTTTCGAAGCCGGACGATGGTTCTTCCTTTTGCCCGGAAGCTTGGACTAATCTCTCTGCTTACGCCGATCATTTTCGAGCAATCCACAGATGACCGAAAAAAAAAAGAAATCCCTTCTTTTACGGTTTCTTCCTCCCTACCACCATCACCACCACCACCTTCGAGCCCGGAGACCAGCCTTCGGCCTCACGGGCGAGAGATGCCAACCCTCAGTCTCTCCAACTCGGTAATCTCTTTATTAAAAGCGTGATTGATTCCGAGTCTCTCTCCTGTGGCTACGAAATCAGTGGCTGAGAGAAATGGAGTGGGAAGGCAGCACAACCGGTCTCCCAGCCCGTAATGACATAATTGGCACTTGCGATGTGTCGGCGGCAAAGGAACCCCAATGTGCCGGGCACACACTCACTTGCTGATGCAAGAAGACGAAGAAGGGAGCCCCCAGAAAGAAGAAACACAAGAAACCCAGAAGCCCCTTAGTACATACCGCATGATTAAAGAGTTGGGGCCATGGCGAAACCTTGAGGAGAATGACGTCACGATCGCCTCAACACTCTCTCCCAACACTTCAATAATGGTTTGTCTGACAGTCATGACTGTGCATTAAGGGAGAGAGCGGTCATTTATCAAAAGCTTTTCATGTTAAGCAACTTAAAGAGAGAGAAGAGGTGGAAGGAATGGAAAGAATAGTTCAAACTAAATGTTAATTACGTAGAAAGAGAAATCTGTCTGTGTTGAAGGAAGTAAAAAAGAAACAAGTCATTTCTTAAAACCACATAGTCTGTCACGAACATAACAAACGGTCTTTTCCTTAATGGCAATTGAAAAGGAAAATTGGATAACTCGAGACATCGTCTCTTTAGGTAAATGCACGCTTGAAATGTTATCCTTTCAGAATTATAAAAAAAAATTTATATATATGTTTTACAATGCTAATTTTAATTTTTTTTCTCTCTTCAAATTCTGCATCTACTTTTGGCAATCGTGAATGCCTGTCAAATTTTAATAGTCAGTCAAGGAATTACATGATAGACATCGAGTACAGTGTAATGAATTCATTTCTGGTGCATAAATAATATCATAAGAAGTTAAATTATTCGCTAAAATTTTATATTAATCTTAAGAAAATGTCATCATCGTTTATTGTATAATTTTTTGTAGTACGAAGTTCTAGAAGGAATGAATTCATTAAAAAATGAATATTTTGATAACGAAAAACTTATATATAAATTTCATTCTCGAGCATATTAAAAAAAATTAGTAATTAGGCATTATACGTATGCCTTTGTGTTTTGTTGGATATTTTGCATTCTTCAAATAGAGCTAGTTATGTAGTTAAAATCAATTTTGTTAATGAACAAATTTCCTTTAAAAATTTTACATTCACAATAGGCATTAGTATAAGGCATGTTCAAATGAAAGTGATTTAAAGGGCACTAGACGGATTAAATGAAAGTATTAATATTTACCTTTGGTTATATGAAAGAAGAACATCTTATAGTCACTATTATAGACGCGCAGTCCTAAATAAAATCTCCACCTGCCGCAATACAGGACTCCCACTGGGGCATCAATCGGCTAATACCGTCCGCAAAAAAGTCTGTTTTCTGCTGCTCTCTGAACCATTTCCTTAACCTCCTCATCATTGGCGAATCGTCGACCTTTCAGTGCCTTCTTTAAATGACCAAACACATGAAAATCACATGGTGAGAGGTCCGGGCTGTAAGGAGGGTGTGGCAGAACTTGCCACCGCATTTTGATTATTGCTTCCTGCAGCAGTCTCGCAACATGTGGCCTAGCATTGTCCTGGCGGAGGATCACCCCATCACTGCGCTTACCAGGACGCTTGTTTTTCACAGCTTGACGCAAGTTCTGCAGTGTCTTGGTGTATGCCATAGCATTAATACGGGTTTTGGGTTCCATAAACTCCAAAAGCAGAGGACCGTCAGAATCAAAGAAACACGTTAGCATAACCTTCCCGACCGAACTTTGCGACTTGAATTTTTTGGGCCATGGTGAGGATGGATGCTTCCACTGCATTGTGGATACCTTCCCGGAGGGTTCCCAATAATGGCACCAGGTCTCATCTACGAAAATGCTTCCCCCTCACGACTGTAACGTTTCAGATAATCCAAACAGCAGCCGAAACGCAGCCCTTTGTACTCTTCCGTGAGCATTCGGGGTACCCACTGACAGCAGACCTTGCCATATCCCAGGCTTTTCACTACAGCCTATGCGGAACCATACTGATGTTGTGATCCTTCGCAAGCGACCGTATGCTGATCCGCCTGTCCTCACGAATTAACTTATCCATGTCTGTCTTCAATTGATCGGTGATTTATCGCTTGGCCCGGACGTGGTTTATCAGCCGTTTCCACACGACCATCATGGAACATGTGGTTGGAACATTTCCGCACCAGGGAATGAGGAACAGCTGACACATGCTTCTCCATAAACATTCAACATCCGAGCATGAATGTCAACTGGTGAATGTCCTCAGCTGTCAGAAACATTATCACTGCTCGTTGGTCAGTTTTGGACAGAAATTTAATAGGACGGTCCATTGTAACAAACGAAATACGCGCATAAGCCTAACGTAACTTCCCACAGCAGTGCTTATCAGAACAAGCAGCCGATACGTCAACAATCACCCGTTTGCGCACTCACGTGCTCGCGCGCTACAGCCCGAATCACTTTCATTTGAACATGCTTTATGAATAGGGATTTGAATTGGACGTAAATCAAAGCCTAATTCAAATTTTTTATGTTGTAATATATAATTTTTTCGTATTTAACAGATAAAAGTAAAAATAATGAAAATCAAAAGCGAGTTAATTGAATCAATGTTTGAAAATTAATATACCGGGTGGGCAAGAAATAACGTGAGGTGTTCAGAGCTCGCTAGCGGGAATTCTATTAGGCCAAATGCAGTACATTTTGGTGTATATACTTAGTGGAACATGCAGTTTCGATTTCTGCAAAAAAAAAATAAAAAAATAGTACCAAAAGTCGCCATAAGGGGCGCTTATTTCAAGAAAACAATGAATACCTAATTGTCAAATGAACAAATACCGTACAAACCAACTTTAGTAACAACAATAAACAATGTTTTATTTTTAATTACAAATGTGTTTCAATATGACCACCAGTGTGCTGTTCCAATAGCTGCATGCGGTACACGACATTTTCTACGGCAGCTCGCAGCATATCTGCATTAATTAGTCTGATATGTAACGTTATTTGATCCTTTAAGGTTGAGAGGTCAGGAACATGTGCTTCATACACAAGGCTTTTCAAATATCCCATAACCAAAAATCACAAGGGTTGAGATCAGGCGACCTGGGTGGCCATACCATGGGAAATGCACGACTAATTATTCTGTTGTCTGAAAAACGTTCTCGCAAGATCTGCTGCACCTGGCGTCCGATGTGCGGTGGCGCACCATCCTGCATAAAAATGGTAGAATCCAGACAACCCTTTTCCTGCAATCGTGATATCACAAAATTCTCAAGCATATCGGCATACCTGGCAGAATTGACAGAACAAGTCACTGGTCCACGGGGACGGATTTCTTCAAAAAAGTACGGGCCGATGATGAAAGAAGCAGTAAAGCCGCACCATACTGTTAGTTTCGGTGAATGCATAGGAGTTGGCAGACACCCTTTGGATTTGATGCAGCCCAAATACGGCAGTTGTGGGTATTGATATCACCATTCAAATAAAAATGTGCCTCATCACTCCATAAAATTTGCCTCATCACTTCCATACGTGCTAAAAATCTCAACGAAAAGTCAGTTCGGGTACGTTCATCTCCAGGAAGCAATTGTTGAACAGGTGTGAGTTTATAGGGATAAAATGTCAATATCTTATGCAATATTTTCCTCACCGTCGAATATGGGATATCTGTTTGGCGTGCTATTGCGTGTGCACTGCTGTTACCCTGCACAGTAGTCATCTCCTGTTCCACAACAGCAGTTGCAACTTCTTCAACGTGTTGCTGCCTGATTCGTTTGCGTCCCCGGCCTGGTTGCACTCCTAGAGTTCCGGTAGATTCAAATCGTTCAATCATTTTCCGTAAGTTAGTTATGCTCATCGGTCCTCTTCGTAACGTTTTCAATCGACGGAATTCACGAAGGGCAGCACTTGCATTGTCGCTCTTCTGATAAAACAACTTGACTAATAACGCCCGGTCAGGCAGAGTAAGCGTCATCGTCAGGCCATTCGTTCGTGAATGATGGGAAATCCTCAGCCTTGCCTTTTATTGTCATGATTGCTCAACACGGAACGCGCTTATGCAAATGTATTCATTGTTTTCTTGAAATAAGCGCCCCCTATGGCGACTTTTGGTACTATTTTTTTTTTTTTTTTGGAGAAATCGAAACTGCATGTTCCACTAAGTATATACACCAAAATGTACTGCATTTGGCCTAATAGAATTCCCGCTAGCAAGCTCTGAACACCTCACGTTATTTCTTGCCCACCCGGTACTATAAAGTAACTAAATATTGATATTTTTTACAACTATATTCTACTTAAAAGAAAAATTCATACTGATGGGAAACAGATCTGAGGCCATCAATTAGCGATTTTTGCCGTCTGTATAATGTTTCTTTCTCTCTAATCTTAGAACGCTAGTCGTAACAAACTGTTCTCATATTAGTAAAAAAAAAAAAACAATAATAAAAATATCTTCAAGAAAAATGTGTCCAGAAGCACAAAATAATTCATCAAAAATTATAATTATTACGATACAAAGGAAAAAAATTAAAAAAAGTTTATTAATAAGTGTTTTCATTAATTCTTGGAAAATACAAAGTGATTCAAATTAAAATACCCCTCCATATTCAGGGCCTGTAGTGGCGTGATCGATGGGCCGAATGACTTCATTTGGAGAGTATGCTATTCAGGGAATGGGGGAAAGATATTGATAATAATAATAATAATATATTGTTCCCCAACTAATCACCAGGATGAAATTTGGCGTTGCCAACTACAAAAGCGATCTTATTTTCATAATTGTATAAAAGATGCATGATCCCGATGCAAGATTTAATAAACACAATGATTTCACATTGCCAGACAGCGCCTTACTACTGAAGTTGTTTTATCTAAACAACGAGAATGCTACCACGGCGCTACGAAACTACCGGTTCCAGAAGCATTGCATGGAGGTCCACTGACATTGCTGACCTGCGACGCAATGTTCATCGTTTTGTGGCAACAGAAAACTTTGCTAGTTCCCAGAAATATAAAAGGACCGCAGAACACAGATGCTGTTGCAACGGCAGTTGAACAATCAACGAAGTACGAGGGAAACATACAGTGTTCGTGGCATAACAAGGTAGTTGTATATTGCGTACGGAACAGTTGAAGATGGTCTTTATAATTCAAAATTTTTTAGTGCACAAGCAAAGCCTTGGGGGCAGTAGTTCTATGGAGACAGAGTCTGTGCGTGTGTATTTAAAAATATTGGATTTTTGAAATTCTGACTTCGGATTCTTAAAGACCATTAAAAAGTAGAAAAGGAATGTTTGTAAGATCCACTCTCTATCGCTTTGTCTTCATCGATAAAATTGAGCTCAAAACTTAAAAAGTTCCACACTTTCAGGGCCTCTATCTCCTAAACGGTTGGATCAATTGAAAAAACACCAAGAATAAAACATTTCTCGAATTATTGTGTACAATCTGAATATACCATTAAAAATTTAAGATTTCAAAGTTACTCCCCCCCCCCTCTCACAAAGGGGGGGGGGGCTAATTTTTTGGCTAATGAATTTCCCCCGCGAAGTAATTCGCTTTTGATTTTGGACATTTTTTCGTATAATGCTTTGTTTTCGAGATATTTCTATGTCAACACTTAAATGGACCACTCTGTATTCCAAAATATAGGAGTCAAATATGGCCATATTATTCCGTAAGAAGCATTAGTTTGCACATAGATTTCGCCTTGTTCTGATGAAGAAGAAAAACAGGAACGATTAAATCTATCCCTCAAATTAAATAGCCTGTAGAAGCTTTCGACAGCATTTTCATCATGACGACACAGTTATATACAAATCGCGATAAAACTCTGAAACAACTAAGATTTTTGATGAATTATTGATGTTTTCATCAATAATTTAAACATCTGAGGTAAACATCTGATCGTAGGATAAAAGCTCTCACTGACCATTCTTGTATTCTTTAACTAAGATTTCGATCATATTTTTAAACATTTATATCCTTCTACATTAGAATATTTACTAGTAATTTGTTAACGTAGATCATTAATAGAAATATTCAGGGATATTTTTCCCCAAAATTTAACAAAAGCAGTGAGTAAGCTTTGAAACACTGACAAAACTATTTTTATAAGGAAAAGTGTTAAGACATTCTTAGTTGTAGGTACAATTTCCATTTACTTTTATAATTTCAAAGATACGATTGGGCATACATTGGATCAATT
Source organism: Rhysida immarginata (assembly GCA_023313115.1). Taxonomy (NCBI): domain Eukaryota; kingdom Metazoa; phylum Arthropoda; class Chilopoda; order Scolopendromorpha; family Scolopendridae; genus Rhysida; species Rhysida immarginata. The sequence continues at coordinate 447,400 of JAHWFO010074832.1, read as the reverse complement.
TCTTCAATCTTAAAACTGGAATCTTGCTCAATTCAAGGCGAATGATATCTTGTAGTTCTTAACTGATGAAAATTGCTTTAATTGAGAGGATAACATGAATCGGTATCTTTGAGCATTCATTCTATTATTAATGAAGACATTGGAGGTTTCCCTTTACACTGATGCTTGGCCAAAGCATGGTTGACCCGCCAGCCAGTTGTCTTCTTGACAAAAGACGTGGTTCATTTGTTATATCATGGCTATAACTTGAGGATCCATCCAGCCCGTCCATTGTGAATCGTTTCTCATCACTGAAGATGACTGAGCCCCATTCTTTTTGCTATAACTTTTGCCAGAACTTTGGGACGACCATCTAAAAATTTTAATCCGTACTGGTCTTGTTTTAAGATGTAATTTCTTACATCTGTAGCACTTCTACCAATTTTCTTTGCAACTTTTGAGTAGCTTTTGCGCTGTTTCCTCAAAATAGCTAGTTTGCCCTTTTCTCTTTCTGATAAGTGTTTGGCAGATTCCATGGTGTTTAGATTTTTCCAAGCATATGCAGTAAATAACAGTCTTCTACGCTTGTATTTGATAATGAAACTGATTTGCATAATTCCATGTTTTCTTTTCATGGGTTTCAAAATTTTGTCGTTAAAAGTTTGTTACATTATTTAATTCTTTCTGTATATTTATGTTATAACTATTCTTTAAATTCATATTATATGTAGTTTCAGATGAAAAATTGAATGAAACCTTACTTGTTTCAATGTTTTGTCATGGATTGCAGGTTGGTTGGTTGGTTTGGTTGGTATTAAAATCCCTTTCAACTACTATGGTCATATCAGGACGGCGTTATAGGGGCCGCAAATTTTGCCTCACAAGGGTTCTTTAACGTGCAGCCGGCAAATGACTACACGGCTTTACTTCCCTTCCGAAGGAAGTGCGTGATCTCAGGATTTCTCCCTGAAAAATCCTCATCATCCTCGGCCGGGATCGAACCCGCGTACATAGGAAGCACTTGTTATGTGAATACTGCTATTGCCTAATTACACAAGAATTCCACGTGTCTGCGACTATGACGATGTGAGTGTCAGCATTTTTCAAAAGGATGGCAAAAAAGCAAATGTTTAGATCTTGATACAAAATTAAGATCATGACGGAAGGAGAAAGAGGGGCATCTTGTTTTTGGTTATTAAAACGCCGAAAAGCACACAATTCAGGTTTCTTCTTTGCCGGATATAAAGAAATTCCACTTTAAATACAAATTAATTTGCTATGTCCACTATACGTTTATAAAGAAATACGGTCATAACGAATAAATTTGCCGAAATTTAAAAAGTGGGTTTGACTATATTTCTTTTACATTGTGAAATAAACATCACTCCTCTTGCTACAACATTTCTATAAACCAATCAGACAGACACGAAATTTTGAATGGGAAGGATAAAATTTACAGTAGCTACATTCAAAAACTCAGTTTAGTCGTGTTATACGCGTGTCGTATTGCTAATAGCTGACGTCACATCCTACACGAAGCGTCTCTCGTGTTACAAAACGCCTAGTAGGAAGCACGGGCTTTTTTCTCCCATGTTCGTGTTTTTTTATTTCGTAGTTCTCTAGCAAGGCATGCTCATCTCTCATGAAAAGCGGTAATGGAGGAAAAACGTCGCTTCGCTAATATTTTATAGTTATACGAATTAATTGCGCCATCAGGCCATGAATAATTAGTGTAGAAGGAACTCTATTTGTTCAAGAATATCGGTTATAAACTGAAACAAGAAAGAAACAGTTATTTTTTATAATCAGAGAAGATTGGGTCGGCAGTAAAGTGCCTATCGCTAAAAGCTCCACTATCCCCATCTGGGGGTAAAATTGTAACCCTGATCGTACTTAGGATTTGTCGAAAAAGCTTGAAAAATTTGGAAGCATTATTTCACAAATTTGCTTTAATTTTTTTACAAAATCTAACCAAAATAATTAATCTATTACAAAAACTAATTTTTGCAGATTTCTAACATCATAATATATGCTTTCGAAATTTTTTATAGAAAAGATGCTTTTTCTCTTCCTCCATAGATGGCTCTACTTTGAAAAAAAGTGAAACTACATTTATTTGCACGTATGTTGCCACTGTTTTGATTGAAACATAAAGCCATTTAAATAACAAAGTTCAAAAACTTAGATTTCATTAGAAGATTACAGCAATTTTGTGAAATAATTCTACTATTTCAGTTTATTTCACACAGACAGTCGGCGTCAATTCGTCGCCATTTTTTTTCAGTTATCAGGCCTTGTATATAGAAGGCTATGCTGTGACGGTGCACGCTGTCTACTCAGGATTCAACTCTAAAACAACACGCATTTATTCAAAAATCACGTCTAGCACAGATAGTGCTTTAGCTTGACAAGACACGCGTAGCATGACTATAGTATACCATGGAATTCTTAAAAGTAGCTAGTGTATTTGAAATGTTTACATGAGCGATAGCAAGTATCAAAAAGTGTTCACAGAAATAAAACATGAAAGCAATTTTTGATGATACAGCTTTATTGTGATAGAAAAATAAAAGCTAAATTAAAGCTCTCGTGTTGGAACAAGGAAGATTTTATTTATTGACTAAATAAAAACCAGGGAAGAGAAATCTGCAATAAGAAGAGTGTCCATGTTCTATACATATCTTCCTTCAAGTTGCCAGGACTATGAGCCCTGACGTTATGGAGATGGTGATCTTCCCCACTTTCAAACTTCTTTTGTAAAAAAAAAAAATAAATTGATCAACTGAAGGTTACACTTCAACACCAGATTCTTCCTTAAAGCCATTTTTTGTATAAAAAGCAATCGAAATTTACAAAACAAAAAGCGGGATATTTTAGGGTATATTTCACCAACACTGGGGCATTCTTATTATCACAGCAATAATAACGAGCACGACCTTTATCACTGACTGAAGTGTGAGACTTTTCGCATATTAATCTTTTCAAGACATGTACTCTGGCATTTACCAAATTATTGAAGTTTGTCAAGACAAACAAAGAAATTACTTTATATTTTGGTGAATTAAAGCTTTCGTGAATTCAGTAAAATAATCATTTAAAAATCTTTTCTTTTTTAATATTTTGCGTCGCTTATTATTGTTTCTTTGAAAATTTTTAGAAAAACTTTTTAAGATTTTTAAAAAGAGATTTTGGAGTTTTGATTTTTCCACAAGGTAAATCAATATTGTTCTGTTTCATATTGAGAAATCAGAAACACGAATGTGTATTCATACTTTTACTCCGTTCATTTGTATATAAATAACAATTAATCTAACAAAATTTTAATCATTTTGAAAACATTTCTTTACTCTAAAGAGATTTGCTAATGATATTCCTAATTATAAAGCAGAGACTAATTTATAAAAGATATGGTTTGAGACAAGATTTGTTCCAGCAAAAAAAAAAAAAAAAAATATTATATAGGCAATTAAGTGTTGTTATGGAATGTTCCATTTTTATAATTTAACATTATTAATTAAAATAGTTATCTTGAATTAAAAAGTACAATTTAATTTGGAAAATTAAAACTGTTCTGTTCTCTTTCAATCCATGTATAAATTTAATACCATGAAAATGAGCAAAAACACGAGTCAATTATAGTGATTTATTTGTTTACAATTCTTCAAAGTTAAATAAGAAAAAAATAGCTAATAAATCATGGCGGATATCATTTTAAGTGTGGGATCAGAATGGATGAAAATTGATCGCAATTACTTTTATGTGCGAGCGCTATTTTCTTTAAGCATCGAAAAATGCAGATAAGATGCAAACGTTCGTGGAATGAAGATCTCTCTATAAAACTGCATAAATTTTCAAATCGTGCTCGGAGATAACAATTTTAACACTCGACGCCATTTGGCACCGGTCGCCAGGCAACGACGTCATCTCCACTGGCAACCGGATACGGGATTCGCGGCTGCTATTATTACTATTACGTATTATTGCTATTTCTCCCCCACTCCTTCCACCTCCTTTAAAAATGATGGGGGAGGGAGAATGTTTCTCTCTAAAGACGAAGGGAGAGATGTAAGCGAATTCATGGGAGCCAGTAACGCCAAGATGACGGAACTTGTTCCCATCCCCCCGCCTTCGGTCTCTCTCCTTGTTAATCGTCAGACTTCTCCGCCAAGCGGCTACACAGAATTCACTTGTTAGTTTTTATTGCCTAGAATTTAATTACGAAACATAAAACCTTAAGCTGGTTTGGTCGTTAAGACATAGGCGCAACATATCTACGCTTTCCTCCATCTACAGCACCTCTCTCATTTCTCAAACCCCTCTCGACTTTTTTGTTTGTTCCTTCCACCTAAAAAGAAAAAAATAAACAAAAAAAACCTCGATGATAATGCAACCAATTACAATTATAGAATAAATATTTTATTATTATTATTGTTGTTAAAGTTTATTCTAATTCCTTGTATTAATTTCATCAAGATGAGTGAAGTTTTCCTTAACAGTTCTGATTATTGATATCTTTGATCATTTTCCCAAGTTTAAACGACTTATTCGGATTTATTAGGAGTTGATTTTTCGTAAATTTTACATCCATTATGGAATACTTAAGAAAGTACAATTTTATTATTTGACAATTTTATTATTGATAGTTTTATTTGAATTACACAAAAAGGAACTTGATTTACGCGGCGGTCAGATAGTTTACTGGGTAGCCAAAGATGGCGTTAAGTACAGCGCGCTCTCACTTATATTATTTATACGGCCCTTGTTGAGAGTGAATCTCATTTTTATTTAATCCTTAAATTATATTGCTCCTAGCCATACTTCTAAGAGAACTGCCAGTGTCAATGGCGGGGTAACGTAAAATCTTGTCCATATCCATCCAGGTTGGGTGGTTATCAATCCATGGTAGAGGATAATTATAATTAAACGTTCTAGTTGCTTATTCATTTATTTTTCTTCTCCATCTCCTTGTTCACATCATAGTTTCTGTTCTTGCGATCGCTCATTTTCCACATAAGGATGGTTAAGTAGGGAAAGTAGGGAAAGATGGTTTAATTATAACCACCCCGCATTTTGAAATTCAGAATACGTATTATAGGCTTACGGGCTCGACAAAATATTTTTGGTACAAGGTCTCAAATTCTCGTAGCCTGTAATAAATTCAGTATTCCACATTAACAAGGCGTCAAAGTAGTATTACGTCAAGTAGAAACAAATTTCCAAATTAACTACATTCATTTCGTTAATGCATTGGTGATTTTGGATCAAAGTCAGTTGTAGAAGAACAGTGATTGAGTTTTATCTTTTTAAGTGTTGACAGAGTATCCACACCCAAGCAATTCCTTTAGCATGTTTTGATTTGCTTCTGCGCAAAAAATGTGCCTTCATAAGATGCGATAGACCCAGTAATACTGGAAACAACTTATCATATTATAAAGATTGTAGGATCAATTCAATGTGGTTGGTAATAAAGCACAATGGACATCATTGAAAGATGTTGGAGTTTTCTTGTAAACTGCATTTAATATCTTAAGAGAGTTGTAATTCTTTTTCTCTATCGGTAAATTAGTCTAATAAAATAAGTAAAATCCCGTTGCAACGTACCTCACTTTAACATATATTTCAAAGCTAGTTGTGCCCGCGGCTTCGCTCACGTAGAACTCAGTGCGGAGAAAGTCAGCACCAAAAAAAAAGTTCAAAAACTGCAGCCAAAGGACAAAAACTGCAGCTAAACAACAACAACCAATACGCAAAGGAAAATTCGAAGTCCGTTATTTGCCACCTACAAAGAGTATCAAAACCAAAATTTAGGGTTGCCACCTTCGTCAAACAAAATTTCTCCATCAAATTATCTAATTAATAATTTTTCAGAGATATTAACATTTTCATTGAAATTTAATTTTTCTTTTAAATTAAACATTTCTTATTGTGCAAATGGACTTTTTCAAAATCATGATATCTTTTTACATATGCTGGCGTACTTTCTGAACCGTCCTGATTCGCCCCCCCCCCCTAATCCCATGGTAGTCGGAGGGCCAAGGGTTTTGAGTTGTTTCTGAAATCGAAACCTTCAAAGTGACTTGCGAGTCCCGCAGTAACGTCTGCAATACCGGAGAATGGCTGTTTGAAACTGGAGTCCGGCGAAAAAAGACCAATACGGGAGTCTCCAGCCCAACATAGGAGAGGTGGCAACCTTTGTCGTAAAATTCTTTTATGTAGCATTTTTTTAACCTCAAAAAAAAAAATTAACCATAGCGCGGTTTAAAACAATCTAAAACACTCGTTGGACATCTTTTTGAACATCGCATGGTTCCAGTGTTTTGCGTTTTTCCGTGGGAATGGGACGTTTTCCCGAGGAAAAAGTAGCCTAAATGTTAGCCACATTAAGTTATAACTACACTAACAAGGGAATCCCACATAGCCTATCCGCTTTAACAATGGAGTCTTTGTATGGTTATGTATGCTCAAATTTTTTCGTTTTCGCGGTTTATTTTGAAAGAAACAAAATTTTGCACTCTCTTATTTTGCAAGCATCTATAGTAGCTTCAGATGAGTAACATATTTCAATATGGTGGAAATCTGTGACATACATGTTCGATCTATTCCCTTGTAATTTAAAAGCTATAACCATCACTTACTTCATTTGGATTTGGCTCATTCTCGTAGCATTTCTGGAGTCCTGAGAAAGATTTCACCTCTTTCTGGGATTCTGGAAGGCATATTTAAAAGGCATATCTCTTATCTGGCGACATCCATTGGCAAGTTTAAAGTTTAACTACTGCTGCGCGAATTTAAAAACTTGCAGGACATCTGTTGGCAAGTTTAACTACTATTCAATCGCGCCGTTTTGGAATTTTCCCGTGGGAATGAGACATTTTCAGGCTGAAACAAAGCACCCTAGTTGAAGACCCAGACTCTAAGCTAAAACCATACTAAGTTTCATCAAAATCCGTCATGTTACAGTTTTATTATATGTATAGATAGATAACGTTCAAATTTAAAATCCCCGGAAGAAATCCTATTCTTTTAATATATAAAAAAAGTTTTAGTTTAACGTACATCTAATTAACGCTCATTTCAGATTAATGTTCTAATTTAACATTCCCTATGTAAGCGTTTACCTATTACAACGGTCATAGGTCGACAGCCGAATTCTGATTGGTCATACTATGAACAGCAGTCAATTTGAAAGTGGCTAATGAAAATGGAGGATTTTTTGGAAAGGCAAGTTTTGCAAATAAAGGAAACTTCAATTATAGATTTTTTCATAAATTAATGTACTGAAATATTTTACTATAATGATCTATACTGGTATAAAATAATATATTCTGTACATATTTTGTGATTAAATTAAATTAAAATACATATTATTCTAAATCTGAACAGTATTGTACACACGTTTCTTAAAATAAGTCACTCATGGCGCTTAGGCACACATTCCACTGTTTGGGGAGACAAGAAATTCCGTCCGCGAAAGAAGATGACTCTTCTAAAACAAGCGTCCTGGCATGCTGTCTTCAGGAGTGATCATTCTCCACGACAATGCACGCTCGCATATCGCAAAAGTTTTTGTGGATGCACTAGTCAAGAAGAAAAAGGAGGTTCTCGAACATACTTCTTACAGTCCTCATTTGTCCGCTTGTGACTTTTATCTCTTCGGCCTTTGCAGAAATTCCTGAAGGGACAATGATTCAAAACCGATGAGGAGATGCAGAACATTTAAGGGCTGGTTCAAACAGCAGCCCACATAGTTTTTCGCGGACGGAATTTCCTGTCTCCCCAAACAGTGGGACGTGGGACTTCTTTCGAGAAACCTGTGTATAATACTGTTCATTAAATACTACTCCTTCTATTTGCTTGTGTGTCTGTTCCCTCTTTCTTCTTACAACGCTTATTTGACTCGAACGAGTTTCACTTGAACAGGCCTCTTGTATGTATCGTAACAAGCAGTATTATACAATATTAGGTAGCTTGCATGGACATCCCCAGATAAACAGTGTTCCTTTGGCTTAAAAACGCATAAAGCTATATCTTCCGTAAAGAAATAAGAAACAATCCGTTTTAATTTATTCTATTTTTATTAATATTATTATGCAGAACTGTCATTATCACAATTGGAAGAATACGAAACTAAGTTCACCATCTTTCTCTTTCCTCTGACTTTGAGGTTCATTGAACCCTTTCACATATTTCTATACTTTAAAAAGCATTAGAAAGATCTTTTTTAAATTAATTCCTTTTCCACATTTTCAATACTATTGACTGGAGCTCATTTTAATGATATTTAAAGTGTTGAACAAAATCCTTCCCGAGTTTAAAAATGACTTAAGAATAAATAAATACGAACATCTGTGCTATAGATTAATTTTTTTAACACTGACTCTTATTTTTTAACCTTAATGCAATATCCGGATTCAATGATGATCGTAATTTGTAACTGAATATTTATATGCGATTAAGAAGTTATTATGCTAAGCAAATAAACAGTTTTTATTATTGAAATGAAACCAAATCTTGCTTGTTTATGTAATATTTAAACTGTATTTATTTATTTTTGTTATTCTATCGTTTTGACTAATTAAATGCACAAGATATAAGCAAAGGATATTGTGCTTCAATATGTCAAAGTTTGTTCCCTAATTAATCTTGTTTACAATCTAGATTTACTTGTTCATAATTCAATTAAAAACTAAAATATAAGAATTAACGACTGATATTTTAGGAATATTTAGACCCTAATTTATGGTTGAAGATTCTGCAACAGTTTTCCGTATTTCAGATGCGTCTTTTCAAAATGAATTTTTGTGAAATTATCTTACTCTTTTTTTTTTTCTTTTTCCACTCATCCGCTCTATATGTAGCCAAAATTCAAGAGCACTAAGAACGCTAGCAAGCCTAGATTTTTTCAAGGATATCTGAAATAAGTAATAATACACAGAAGTCTAATTCTTATGAAAAACCCCCAGAGAAATTGGTTGTTTATGATATACCATCCTAAAGTAGGATTAAGTTGGAAGAAGATTAATACGTTTATCCATTATTAATTCAAGGCAGTCAAAGCTTATAACAAAAAAAAAACCGATAAAAAGAAGGTTTTAGTGTTAAAATTTATTTTCATCCAAATTCAAGATTAAAAAGTTCCAACAGTTTAACTACAGTTTAGTTGTCTAAAGGAAATAAAAGAACCTCTTGTTCACAACAAATGATTTAATTACATTAATCGTATGTATATTTCGGCCACCTTGTGGCTATCATTAGGCGAAATGCAAATGCCAACGATTAACAAGTAGTATTTACGTAAAACATTAGCCAATCAGGTTGCTTGGATTTAATTGGTTGTTCCCGTTGTTTTTCTGTTCGATTAGTGCCCACAGTTTCTGGCAAGTCACCTGTTTGGTTGGTTGGATTTTAAAAGTGCGCGTTAACATCGAAATCATTTGTGCCCATCACAAATTTCAAAACATAAATATTATACAGGGTAATTCAGGGTAAAGAAAACAAACCAACGATTGCTATATTGAATTTATTTCACAAAATCGAAATAACATGAAGGTTAACTCTGCAATTTTCATATGGCAATACTGAAAATTCCGCCACTTCTAAAAGACTCACTGTTATACACAATGGCGCCATCAAAGCTTATTGTAAGCCAGAATACCAAAGACTTCATCGGTAACCGTTGTACAGAGACATCCGGACCAAATTTGCAAAAGAAGCATTTCACCGTCACATCATTACACGTTTGAAACAGTTTGAGAGACGGGCTGATTATGCAAGGGAAAAAGCACAGGACGCCCATCTGTCGACAACGAAATGATGGAAATCATTCGTGCGACTAATTCACGAAAGCCCAACAAGTCAACGTTTCGTGGCAGCAGAAAGTTGCGTGTCGCAAACGACGTTGTGGCGCGCGTTAAGTAAGCGTTTGGATTCAAGCTTTACATATTTCACATGGTACAGAGAAACCTCTAAAAACACCACCAATCCCAAATGGAGGGAGCTTTACGTGAATTTATAAGCACGGCTGAAGGTGGATAATTTCGCGAAGAGACTCGTGTTCTCTGACGAAGCCAAGTTTCATAATCTGAGATTTTGGAGCACCCGATTTCATCTTGTAAGGTAATAACATGAGACCTGCAAAAAATTTAAAAAAGGTATAGATCATTTCAAAAAGGGTGATCATAAGTTTGTCATATTCCACACTTGCGACACGTCTCGTTGCAGTAAGCTAATTTTACTCATTATTAGCAAGTAATTTTTACATTTTCGGACATTATTGGTCTATTACTGATAGGAAATGGGGAAAACTGGTAGCAATTTATCGGAGGAAACACGCCACCTCATTGTTGAGGCTGTGAAGACTGGAAGAACGCGAAAAATGTTGCAGAAGAATTTCATTGCTCTCAATCAGCTGTATCACGGATAATAATAAAGTATAATAATCGTCAAGCATTAGCTGATAAGAAAAGATGTGGCCGTCCTCGAAAAACGAACCCTCGAACTGAGCGCATCATCAGAGAAAATCTGTCACTGAACGTCAGGAAAAATGCAGTGGAGATTGCACGTGAAATGAATGATGAATATGGAATTTCATTAAGCGGCCAAACAATCTCACGTCGTCTCCAAGTTGTTGGACTTCATGGGCGCGTTCCATTTAAGAATTAGCCAGAAGAATAAAAAGGCACGACTGCAATTTGCTCAGTCACATCTTTCATGGAATTATGCAGATTGGGCCAAAGTTCTTAGGTCGGACGAATCGAAGTTTAGTTGTTTGGCAGTAATGGGAGACGGTATATAAGACGTCCTTCCGGTGAACGCCACAACCCACGCTACCAACTGCCAACTGTGAAACACGGTGGTGGTAGTGTCATGATGTGGGGATGCTTTTCTTCTTCTGGGATAGGCCCTCTACACAAAATTGATGGCAAAATGAATGCTCAGAAGATGGGTGTCACGTGTAAACTTATAGCGCAGTGGAAAATTATGTGAAAGCTAGCAAAGTAAATAACAGCATTGTAGACATATTAATTTTATTCACACCAACAACAATACAAAAATAAATAATGAAAAATAATGTAAATGCGTTTTAGCATTTTGCAAAAATGAAGAACTCCAGGAGGAATTCCGAGAGCATCCTCTAACACGAGGAATTGCTCACGTGAAGGGGCTTTAAGTGCTCCTTTTACAAGCTCTGAAATTACGTCCTAGAAGGACGATTCACAAAAATTCTAGTGACTAAACACTGACTAATAAAATAACAAGAGCCGCAAAAGACGGCTTAACATCCACAAATACGTGAGATGAAAGTTATGAGAGCCGCAATAAATAAAACGGCACAGGACGCACTTTGTGCGCAAACCGTCGACTGTATGAGAAGAATTACGTCACAAAAGTATTCCTGACTTTAGCTCTAATGTACTGACAAGCCGCATTAGGGAACGGTCCAAAAACTCCAAAAGTAGGCAGCTACGCACTGCGTTTGGTGAGAGGCCAGCTGATGCTGGACCTCTGATAATCAAAGAAGGCGCCCAAATCTTGAATGAGATATGCCTCTAAGCCCCACGGGGCTATCAGGAACCACACACCTGACTCCGGGTCCAAAGCTCCGCTGTCCCACGCTGCCGGACGTTGTAACGAGGGAATAGGTAGGCCGACGACCAAAACCAGATTGCCCTCGACGAAGGGATGTGGAGTGACGTATAGCCGCCAGAAGAAATGATGCCGAAAATTAGCCACCAGTGAACAATACCAAGAGGATTCCTCTATAGTGAGCTGGAAGTCTGTCTCAGCATTCAAGTCGAATCCCGGGCGAGCTTCTCTCTCTTTGACGTTCGTTACCACGAAGGGAGCTCGCGCCGGCCGGTCGAACTCTGCTGCTTCCACAACTATACAACGAGAAATATCATTAGTCGCACTCACTCGCACTCCTTGCGATGAAACTCCTGTTGAATGCAGGTTTCCCTCGGTACGAGGAATGCTGTTCCTGGCACTAGACTTGTTGACCACTCTTCTACTTTTCCACAGCGAGGAAACATCTAGCTCGACGGAACACTCGCTTGCCATCAAGTTCACTGTCCTCGGGTATTCATCAGGAGCTCCAACTCCATGTCCTACCCGGTCGGCTGACTCGTGCACTCTCCACGACTCCAAGCCACGCCCCCTCTCTCTCGCTAAACACCTCTTTTTCCGCGAACTAACATCGCACCTACAAGTGGACTTATTGCCCCGCCATCTATTGCCTCTCTTACGCGAAGAATCGTTATTAATAATATTAACGTTATTAATAGCACTATCGCTGGCAATAGATGGCGCCTGAGGCTGCACGCTGGAAGCAGACGCTTTATTTTGGAGAAAACTATGAACGCGCTCACCGCTGCTCACAATGCTTTGTGACAATGGGTCATGGTTGGACATTTCAACAAGATAAGAATCCCAAGCACAAGTCGCGTCTGGTCAAGACTTGGTTTGATTCCGGCCGTGTGCGAATTCTTCAATAGCCAAGTCAATCTCCTGATCTAACCCAATTGAACATTTGTGGGATGAGTTGGGCAGAAGTGTGGGTCGCCACAAACATTCAAATAAGGTGGATCTCTTTAATGAATTGCAAAAGGAGTGGATAAATGCACTGCAGTCATCAAAGCCGAAGGCCATGCAACAAAGTATTAGTTGGTATTGGTAACTAACATAAATATTTTTTTTTATTTTTGGCATAAATATGATATTCATGACAAATTTATGAACATTAAATTGAAAAGATCATATGAATACATAAAAACAATGTAATTTTTTTGTTATTAAAAAGTTCTATATCAGTTAATAAGGGCTGTCGTATTTTATTCTTACTGAAGGAAGTGAGAAAATGCACAAAGAAATTATATATCAGGATTTTTTGAAATATGACAAACTTTTGAGCGCTACTGTATGAGGATCGAAATTTTATTTAATTTATTTTATTTTATTTTTTTATGTTTATTTATTTAAAAAAATAGTTGAAGTGCCACACATGGTCCAGTATGGTCAGTGACCGATAAATAGGACCATGAGGGCACTACCAAAAACAAACAGTAAAATGCTTAATATATTTCTATATATTACTTCCTCTCTACAGTTCAAAATAATGTTCCGATCCAAAAAAGCGTTACGGGTAATGCAATAATTTAAATTTTGCTTCATACACAATATCCTTGTTTTGTGTTTTGTGATTTTAGATACTGCAAAAAGCTTGCACGTGCCGTGCATGTGGCCCCCACATTCGATTGTGAGCACACACGCGAGTAAAGAGGCGCACATTAAGCCTAGAAGCTGTGTTTACTTCACACATTGAGAGACTCGATACCCGTGTTTATATCTCATACTTCAGCTATCATAAGCCGTTACTCAGTGTTACCGATGTACTGTACATGATTCTGTTGATAAATAACTAAAAGTTTTAAATACTGTATAAAATATTTATTTATTTGTCGCACCTAAAAACATTATCATGATTCAGTGCATCGGACTGTAGATTCAAAATTAAGTAACTTTTTTTTTTAATTTTATAAATAGAGAAAGAATTTTTTTGGTCACTTGTATCATTTTCGATTTCTCTAGTTATGTTCATAAATAAACGAAAGCAGAAGGAATTAATAGCGATAATAAGTTTGGAAATGGATAAAAAATCTATATTTCATGTATTATAGTTATCTTTATCTAATCACCAACACATTCAACTAAGTCTCTTGAATTTTATAGTCACAGCAGGGTAATTTTAAGCTTAAACAGCGCATGAGAAGCTTGTTCCTATTAAGAGAGCTTGTTCTGAATTTGATAAAAATCAAATATAATTTCCAGAGGATTATTTGAAAGATAATTGCAGGAGAGATTTCTCGTCATCCCATGCAATTTGAGCCTGGTAGCAATTACTCCATCCAAACGGATGATTTAAGCTTGTGGCCAATTTTGTATCTTCAGAGCAGCTTGTCACCGCACCTTAATGTCTTTATTAACGAGTCAAACACATATTTTAGTGTAATTTATTTATTTGTTTAAAGCCTATGGTCGAGCCAGGTGTGCCTTCCTACGCTACCAAAGTCAATCGATTTTCTTCTTCAATTACAAACAACCTTCATATCTATTTAATTTACGACACTGTCGTATTTGTTTTTCCAAGTATTTTTCTTATTGGTCCAATAAAAATTTCAAAATTTTCTTTTCAATTTAAAATCTTACAACTAGGCATTACAAGATGACGGCCTGTATTCTTTTGTCAGTAATTAAAATGTGATTAATGCGCAATTTAAAAGCTCGGGTGAGAGTTAATTGATTGAGGAGAAATTGCGCTCGTTTTAGTTGAGAAAATAAATTAGTTTGATGTCACCTTCTGATGAAACCCTATAATTTTAAGAGTGGTTTACAAGCGAAATAGTTTCTTTCCAATTTTTTTTAATCTCTTCCCTTTTAATATTTCTTCATTGCTAATCTTACAATACAAACCATTATTTCTTCAAACCATAAAGCGATTTCTTTTTCAAGTAGAATAAGGTGGGAAGAAAACAACTTTTTTTTTTCTTTCATTTAAATTATATATGTAGATAAATTTTTTCCATAGAATCCCGGTTCACATCATAGATAATTTTTTTTAATAACTCATATTCGAACGTAGCATATAATTATGAATCCAATCTCTGACAGATTGAACCAGGATTAATTGAAGGGAAATTTTTTATTAGTATTATTTGAATCAAATTTTATGAAAATTGCCAATGTCGTAAAAGTATCAGCATCCTTAGAAGGGTAATTATACCTGACACTAAACGAAAGGTCTTGCTTTGGTTCTCCACCCTCCCCTACCTCTCACCTTGATGTTAATATCAACCAATTCGATGTCCAATTCAGTTTTGATTACATGTTTGGGCAATGATTGCAGTTATAGAGGAGAAAACAATCATCCACTAAAACCAAACTGACAGATAATCAACACCTGTGTGTCTACCCTGGTTTCGTGGCTTGCCGGCGGCTATATCAGTGAACCGCAATTAGTGTTCGCTTATTTTCATGATTAAAGAAATATTAAAAAAACACACACACATGCATTCACGAAAAAATTCTTCAAAGAGAGACAAAGGTTAAATAAATACATAAATAAATTCCTGTTTGTTTAATGATATCAAATTGTTATGAAAATTAAATCAATTAAACTCATTTTTTATAATAATTTTAATAGAGACTTAGAGCTTTAATGTTTTATTGAAGATACGCTTCTTAACGGTCACTTCATCAAGAAAATGCAAAATGTTTTTGTGTTATTCTTTCTTCTGGTTGAAATTTGTGTGTGAACAGTAACAAATTCCACTGGACGTAAATGTCAGTTATCAGAAAATAAAAAAACTCTTTACCCTCCACACGAAAAAATTAATATACTGACCAAAAAATACAAAACTTCTATGATAGCAGTCTTGCTAACACCATCCAAGTCTCTGATATCCGCATCACGAATTGAGCTAGTGTTATAGAGGAGCAATTAGATTCTACAATGATACGCTTTTATGCCATTGGTGACGTATTTTTATGCCAATGCAATCGTATATCCACTTCAATCGCCTGCTCTGGCCGCCTCGGTCGCCAGATTTGAATCCCTGAAATCCTTTTCCATCCGAGATAATTTCCTGCAGAAATGCCTGTCTTTTCTAGAACTGGATTCAGCACCTCATCAAAACGCCGCGTATCATATGCAACAAGGATGACTTATACAATAATGATTAGTATTTCTGTACTTGTTTTGGCCAGCAAGCAGATATGTCTAATTACTTAACCCTTTAAGACCTATGAAGTAAATAAATAAAAAAAAATTAATGTTGTACGGTTAACATAAGTTAAATTAATGATGTTAAATTTAAACAAGTATTTTTTCTAAAAAATTTCATAATTTTATAAGCATTTAACACATCTGCAACACTAAATTTCAAATGTAAATGGGATATGCTATTCTGGGTTTTGTTAATAGTTTTTCATTATGTAACGTCAATTTTTACAAAAAAATGTTGAAGTTGATGTTTCAGATGGGATAAAAGGGGCTTACTAGATTAAGTTTGTTTTGTGTTCTGGTTTTAATCCTGCTTTTTCCAGTATTTCCACTTTCACCACCTTGAGAAGCCTTGCTTAGAAATACATTAACTTAGTTACATCAGCTATAGTTGCTTAATAAGGTTGAAGGCGTATATAGAGGATTGTTCAATAGCAACTACGTTTGGACTACGCAGTCGCGAAATTATTACCTGGACACGAAAAGCAATTGCTTATATGTATTGTTTAAATACTAGTGACGCGTCTGTCACACATATTAGCTATTTGGTTCTTTCTAATAGTTGTGATTAAATTAGAAGATGGCGTTTATGGTAAACAATCTGTCCAAAAATGATCTGTACGCTTTTAATCAATTTTTGGCCGCTGAAGGGCGTTCAAAATTTGAAATTCTTTTACGGCAACCAGTTATTCGTATATGGCGAGCACAGTTATTCTTATACCGCAGTGGTTGATTGGTGCAAGAAATTTTGACAAGAAGGATTTGACCCATCCAGGACATGCTCGTGTTGCAGCATCAGATGAAAATGTAAGACAGTTGGAAATTACTTTATGTATCAATTAGGTGATTTCCATGTCTTTGGCCCTCTAAAACAATCCCTAAAAGGATGTCGGTACAATTCCGACGCTAACGTATTGCTATTATCCAATGGTTCTGCCAACAACCGCAGGAATTTTACCAGATGGGAATTATAGATTAGTGTACCAATGGAACTCATGCCTTAATATTCATTGAGATTTCTTTTAAATTCTTTAAATAAAAATTGCTTCCCAGCCTCTAAACGTGATTCTATAGAACAATCCTCGTAATAAGCTACATATGATCAAAAATGCAAACATTTCTATAACGTTATGCGGCAATTCGGTGTTATCAAATACCGTACACCCCTAGTGCTTGGACTCTCCTATCAAAGATTTATTCCGATAACGGATGTAAGTTTCTGTATACAGGAGTCCATCGTGATCATTTCCATGCCGTCGCAACAGCGTCAGCCGACGCAGGGATTTCGTCAAATGTTTCATCTTATTGGTAGGGTTCGTTAATGATCTTTCCAAGGCTGATTGGTCAAATCATCGTATAGCTACTAAACTTGAGCGTGATATCAACACGGTTTCAAGGTGCGTTCGTCGGCGGCGCGAAGAAACGCAAAACGCCCCCGAGCACGTCCAGGGCCGCCGCGTGGATAAGGGGCATCTTTCTGCAAATTAAATTCCAGCATCTCCAATCCTAGTTTTGAGCCTCCCCCCCCCCTCTCCCAATCAATGTTTTGAGCTCCAGAAAACTTCTTTGACTTTTTTCATTTTTAAGTAAATTGTAACCCTTTTTATATTTTAGATTCTAATGATAAAAAATTTCAATTAGTACGTGGCGACATACCGCTCCCTCTGATGAGCCGCCTTTATTCGTTGGACAACCTACACACTCGCACGTGGCGGTCCTATCCACGGATAACGAATGCAAGGGAAGTCAGCGTATTCAAAAGTGCAGCAAGTGCCACGTCTTCGATATCCTGAGGGTCGTGCAGAATAGACCTGCGTCCGTAAGCACTAGTCTTCTCGTATCCACGCAGCTGAGCATCGTGCTCGACGTCCAAGACCATGTGTCCCGTACACTGCAGAAGCACGCTAGAGTAAGCCTATTTATGCCAAGCCAAACGCTATTGGGAAGCCGTATGGACCTGTATAGTCTTGGTACAGATGATGATCGAGTCCATGTTTGGCGACGTATGGACGAAGAGCTTCATGACATACATTTGACTTAATGGCAACACGGGACCTCACCTGGTGTTCTTGTGTGGGGCATCGTATCTTACGACTCTCGGTCTGCTCTAGTGTTCATAATAGGCTGTAACCGAGCTCAGATGGTTAGGCCCATTGTCATCTTTCATGGCTACCATTCAATGCGGACAGTTCCAGCAGGACAGAGCGACCATACACCAACCGTGTGGCTCGGCTGCGCTACAGATTGTGGAGTTCCTGTCTTGGCCGACCAGATCACCGGTTCGGCCTCCAATCAAGTTCGTGTGGGACCAGATGTGAAGACAGATTCCTTGCCTTTCACAACCGTCAACAGATGTTGCCACCATGCGACAACGGTTTGAAAGGCAAGGAATCTGTCTTCACCCAGGACAGGATTTTTTTCCGCACCCTACATGATAATATGCCGCATCGGATGAGTACACAACATATTTAGTCAGCATCCTAGGCGCTATATTGTGAGTATTGTTTTCTTGCAGGGGTAAGCAAATAAAACCATTTATTATATATGACATGTACATTTCCTTCCTATGCATATTTTGTAAGTTGTGCCACTTTTTCTGGGGGTTCCATTATTTTTGAAGGTGTGTATATTTGATAGCAGAATGACAAGCATGAAGTTTAATCAAAACAGGCTTTTTCAAAAGGGGTATGAAAGTCAAACAGATATACGGCTATATGGGATTTGATATTTTACAAATCTTATCTATGTAACTCTTCCCATGCAACATTCTTCAAACAATCTTCTGTTTTGACGGTCACGTGTTATCGGGAAAAAAATTGCTTTACTGCGAAATATTATAAGAATATTATTTTGATAAAGCAAAACAATTTCAATGCATATAAATAACTCAATAGAGAGAATAGACTTACCTTAAAAACTCTGTGGATACTTGAATACATAAGAGATGAAGAAAGGAAACTCCACTTGTCCACAAACATAAATTTAATACACCATAAATGTATACATTTCGGTCACTAAGTGACCTTCTTCAGTATGATTCAGGTTGACTTGTTCAGAGTCGGTATTTATAACAAGGAGGTACCAATCAGGGAGCAGAGCACCTTGATTTGGTTTACAAAAGCGGGTTAATTAACAGGATTGGAGGAGAGTCAAACTACTCTACAAAATTATACAAAAATTATACAAAAGTTTTGCAGAAAACAGAAATCTCTAAAATAAATACGTACAATAACTACATTAGAAGGAACCAAAAAACAAGTTCTTATAAACGCAGCTCTTATATCCGGCCTACTTATATCAGAGGTTCTTATATCAGGAAAGAATTTTTGCCCAAAATTAGAGTTTTGAAGTCAGTAAGTACCACTGTGATAGGTCCATTGGGCCTCTTTCATGATTCAATAATTTGTCTGGAAGTACCGACTCTGAACAAGTCAACCTGAATCATACTGAAGAAGGTCACTTAGTGACCGAAATGTATACATTTACGGTTTATTAAATTTATGTTTGTGGACAAGTGGAGTTTCCTTTCTTCATCTCTTATGAATTTCAATGCAGTTGTCTTTTTATCATATCTGTGATCTGTTGTCTTTTTTTGTCAGAACACTCATTTTTGATCCCGGAATCTGTTATCAGAAGTGATAACGAATTTGACCTGTAGCTTCTCTTCGAGATACTGTTCTTCCCCATCTGTTATACTCAGTGAGATGTCCCCATCTGTTGTTCTTACAACGACGGCGCTTATTCATTATAAGAATGTTCTGCAAACCATTGCAAGGGAGATGATGTTCCACATTTCTTTGCACACTCTTCATACGTTTCCAGCGTTGTAGGTCGACGGTGTCCAAGATCTCTTTTAAGGAATCCAAAGTCACAGAAGTCTAAAGGTGAGGCATCCGGGAACTTAACCGGGTTGTATGAAAATGGGTTCACCTTGATTCCGGTTGTTGTTTCTTTTTCCGCATAGTAGTCCAGTGAAAATCGTGAGGTGTGGTTCGACGCCTTATCCATGTGGATATATACTCGAAGAGCGTCTGTACTGTAGAAAGGAGGAATTTCTTGATGGCAAATTAGGTCCATTACCTTCTGTTGGAAGTAGGCAGGATTGTTTTTAACGTTAGTATTCACTTTGTGCAAAGTGAGCTTACAATAAGCTCATCCATAAACCCCTTGAAAACCTTCTCCTTGCATTGGATAATGAAAATAGGCGGCCTTTGCCATCTTCGTGACGGAAATGAATAGCTCGCGGTTTATTGGTCTCACTGAGTCATACCATCCATTGCCATCTGTCATGTGCAAGGTGCCGTTCCTAAAGTTTTCTGGCATTTGTAAAACGTTCACGGATGTGGCACAAGAATTAGAAACCGAAGAAGAGTCACGAGGAAAAAATAATAGTTGTCTTTTTATCATTCAACGGCATGTATCTATCAGAATACTAGGTTTTCAACAAGTATAAATCATGAGTGTAAATGGGCTGAATAACCTCTGCCGACTGGGAAGTAACGAAGAGGCCAAGCATATAAATTGCCCACATTTTTGAAATCTTGTTATCACTGAATTGCGTTTCAAAATAAAAATAAGTTTGTTGCAATTTTGCACTTTATCATTAATTCGCATTATGGCGAAAATGCATTTTCAGGTTTTCTCGAATGCTGCGTCCGACATTTCTCTGAGACGTTTTCACCCGCTTGGTCATATGGCTGTGCATGTGAATTTTCTAAAGACGCCAGAGCTTGAACTTTCTTGACGTTAGCTGTGTAACGCGTAGACTGGGTTCTGTTTCAGGTTCGTTTTTCACTATGTCCCGTGTCCTAATGTGGAATAAGATTACTGACTGTACTTTTTCATACTACAAGACAATAACACGAAGAAAAATAGAAACCACAAATCCACATAGAAATTTTTACGAATCATTAAAGAATTTCTGTATATATTTGTGGTGTTTATTTTTCTTCGTGCTATTGTTTTGTGTCCACAGTTTTTTTTGCACGAATCATTAAAGAATTTCTATGTGGATTTGTGGTTTCTATTTTTGTTTGTGTTATTGACTAGATGATATTAATAGAATACCTGAGAATGCTATACATATCCTAGAGTGCACTAGCCCCTTTATTCTTTTTGAACTCCTCCCGGAGTCCATACTGATCATATGATTTTCATGACACGAACTAGAGGGCGTGAGCTTTTTGGTCACATATAGTTGGATGAAATTACATTTTTAGGTATTGTGTCCACAATTTTTTGACATACTTTCTTTACGTTACCATGCTACAAGATCTTGCTCCTTGCACTTTCCGTTTATTAGGGAATAACTGAAATTGTATCAGAAAGGGCTAGGTTATTTTTGTTACCCTAAGCGAAAAGTGTCTAATTCTGCCAGCATTTTATAACTTTGTCAGAACTGCGTTGACGTATTCTACAGTGCACATCTGGGTATTCGCTCATTAAAACTGGCTATTTAACCCTTTTATATTTGAGCTGAATATATAATCTTTAACGTCAAGAATATGAGCTTATATGTCGAGAATGTTTTGTATTTACAACGATAAAATACATGTATTTTCTATAATTATCTAAGCATTTAATAACTCGCATTTTTTTTAAGATCCATTTGTAAATAAATTTGGAAATCTCGTACGCTCGTAGCAGTACACATGTGCACAGAATCCTAGCATCGCTTGTGAACAGGCTGACACCATTTATAGTCGTGGCTTCAGTGTGCGTACATCGCACTGTATCATTTAACTGTTTATGATTCTTGAGGTTGCTGCCGATCGTAAAATACGGTCGATTATCAGCAAGAAACATGACAGCAGCGGACATGCATCACCATATCAGTAATGTGTAAGGACCTAACGCAGTTGACCAAATGTGTGGCTGCTCCATGAAAATGCAAGGCCACACTCTGCTCAAATGCAAGTTCTAATTAGATCTTTTGGTTGGGAACAACTTGACCACTCTCCTCGCGTCCCGTGACTACCACCTGTTCCGGAACCTAAAGGAATTTCTCAGCAGCCTGCGTTTCAGCGACGATGAAGAAGAGAAAACTGCGTCGTTTTCTCTCACAGGCGGCAGACTAATATGAAGTGCGCATGCAGAAGCTCATTGAGCGCTTTGACAGTGTTTAAATAAACTCGGTAATTATGTAGAAAATCCCGAGATTTAATATTTCGAGGAATTTCTCCTACTCGTTTACTTGATTCCATTTGGTGTTGGTTGTTATTACCAATGTCTTATTGGCCTAACTTAGCCATTGAAGTTCACGATCTCAAAATACCAGAAACGAAGACGTTATAATTAAATGTATGTAGCATTTTGAAAATATACAGGGTGATTCAGAAAGGTAGGTCAAGAATGAAATACCATGTACAGTTTGTAGAGGGGAACAATATTTTTCCTATAAACATGGGTCCGGAAATGCATCCTTACAGAGATAATGCAACTTGTACGAGGTAGGAATGGATGTGCGTTACCCGGACGGCAATGTAGGGTCCATGTAAATTAGGATCTAAAAATATTGTTCCCCGCTACAAACTGTACATGGTATTTCATTCTTGACCTACCTTTCTGAATCAACCTGTATATTGTAATTTTGTTTTTAATACAAAGCGAACCTTACGTTAAGAACAACCCTCGTACATAGAACCTGCTAACCATTGATAAGGGTTGAAATCATATTCACTGCTGATTCTGATTCGTAATCTCAAAAGTTTTTGAATTATGATTTTACATGATAAATAAACTAAATCAAAGTACAAAATGGGTTTTTTAATAAAAACAGCAAAAGTAAACTAATTTAGTACAATAAGGAGTTTGGATTAAAATTATACAAAGACTGAAACATGTAGCTCTTTAATCACAAGAAATTAACAACAGAGGCCAAAATGAGATTTTTACCTTTGTATTATTTTTAATTTTTGTTAAATTTTAGCTGTTTTTGTAATTATTTTCATTTTGGTCTCTGTTGTTAATTTGATGTGGTTAAAGAGCTATATTTCAATATCTGCATAATTATGATTTTGTAATAAATAAAATTAAATTCAAGTCTCAATTATGTAAAGAAAACCATATGATTCTTACACTACATAGTCGTTAATCTGTTAATTTAGATATAAGAATAACAAATTTTAACATTTACATTTAGACGTTTACTGAACGTTTGTTTTCTTCCAATAAGCAGCTAATTAAAATTTATTCTTCTACATCATTTGTAGACGTTGCGACGTTAGACGTTGATTACATATCTCGTGAGAAGATAATCTTTATAAAGGAGCGAAAATGTGTCTCAGAAAGAGACGAAAAGTCAACTAGCCAGCCTTTCCTGGGTGCTCCTGCGTGTAATGGACCTTTAACAATGTAATTTATTCAATAATTCAAAGATATTATAAGCTGACCGCAGGCTACGACCCCAGTGGCCCAGGCAATCTATTTCGGCACCGAGATAACATTAAGATCGGCACTATTAGAAGGCGACTACACTGCCCTCTTTGTTTCACGGCCTCTTTCATAATTAGGCAGAGGCGCTAAAGAAATTAATCACCCCTGCGTGGAGGCTCCAATCGATCAAGTTACAATTTAATTACAAAGGCTAGAGTTCTGACCAAAGCTCTGACGCCGCAAACCTCTTCTATCCCCTCTGGAGATTTTTTTTTTAACTATCTTCTCCCCCATTCTTCTTTTTCCCATCTACCCTTACTTATAGTGAATGTGGATTCATCCGATTTATTGCAGCTGTTGCAACGAGAAACTAGATCCCAGGGTGCTTTTCTCTCTTCTCTCTCGTATATATTAAAAACTTACTTTAGTTATACTAAATGGGGAACGAAGGGGAAAAAAGAAGAAGTGTCTGATGTAAACATTTTTGCTTTTGGTAATCTTATACAAAGAGACCCTTTTTTCACACTTGTTTCTTTCTCAAGCTGCTTGACGAAAATTAATTGGCGTGAAACGATTTGAAATTTGAAGGGAGGAGACTCGAGGGGCAAAGGAGTTATTAATCTGAAAAGAAGTAATTTTTCATCCTCTTAAATATCGCCTGATCTGCTTAAAAAGTTAAAGAAAACATTTTCCTCGAGTATTATTTTTAGGCCATGTTCACATTAAGTACGCTTCCCTTATATGTCGACTGGTTTGTTTGGTTTTGCCTTACGCGCCCTGTTTTTTGCAGCTAATTGGGACGCTCGTGAAAAAGACACGGGAAGTCAGGCCTCAAAACGGAACCGAACCTATGAATCTCTGGCAAGTTTGTGCTACTTTTCTCACAAGGCCTTCGGTTGGCTATATATCTTATTAATAAGGGTAAATGGTTTGTCGTTAAAAAATTGTTTGGTTTTACTCATCTATTCGCTCTAGTTTCGGTCGCTTTCCGCTGTTTAAAATAGTTATTTAATCAACTTGTTTAGCTTTTGTTTACCGTTATTATAAAAGAGATTTTCTTTACAGTGTGTATTGCAAATCTTTTTGAACTAATTGATTTTATGTTCCATTAAAAAATTTAATACAAGCTAATAATGTTCAATTTTAAATCTTTAAAATCTAAAGCACATCGAACTTTTATTAGAAAGAAATTAAACAGAGAATACTGGTTAATTATAAAGCCAGGAATAATATAATCAAAAATTCTTATCTCGTCTCAATTTCAAGCATATATTTTATGTTCTCAATTAGAAATTCATTAACGCTGTCCTATTTAATTTAGTTTACACTGTCCGATGTAATTTAATAAGTGAATAACAATTAATAAATTAAAACCTGTTTTATATAAACTTCAACACATATCACAAATTTGAAAAAGATACATTATACTGTATACAGAGTGAGCATTAAGTCTTTCCCTAAGTATTAAAAATTCTATTTTAAAAACTATGTTTTAAAATAATATGAAAGTTGTGGCATTATATAGGCAGAGTCTGAGGGTTATTTACCTTAGAATTTAGTGCAGTCTAATGAACAACAATATCACTGTACTTTTTTGTGAAAGTGAGCATATTGAAGCTTTACTTGCCGTTTTATCTGAAATATTTCAGTCATAAGTCGGTTACCAAATAGATGGCGCAAGAGAGAGGTTCAGCTGTTCGTCAGTTCTTGAACGCAGAAGTTCCAACCCGTTGGCTTTCTAGTTCTCGAGTCCAGCTGGTCGTGGGTTCGAATCCCGCCACGGGCATGGATGTTTGGGTTTGTCCCGGGCTGCGTACAGATATAACGTGTGTAAAAGGCGCAAAATGACCTTAGTAGTCAACGCCAAAAATTCTAATAAACCAAAGCGATAGTTTGGGAGGAATGGTTCAACACCTTGGATATTAAATATTCCCGTCTTCACTTTTATGAGAAGAATGTTAAGGATAAAGTGTTCAACCATCAATTCTTCATATTCCAAGTAGCCCCTGTTCAAGGTAAGAATAAGGGATACTGAAATTCGATTGCTGAAGAGATGTACATGACGAGAAATTGAGTATCACTTAGATGTTCTTCGGATAACAAACGGAGCATAAAATGAAGTACACAATTAAGAGGAAAAAAATAAAGCTCTTTTTTTGAAAAAGGCAAAATCAAAACTAAATTGAAGTGAAATTTTCAAAAAAAAACAACACAATTATGTATCTAGCTTATTTTCTGTGTAATAAAGATTTGAAATCAGGGAAAGGCTTTATGCTCGTTCCAGATTATACACGATCATTAAAAAAGAAGCGGATATTTTCAATGTTTTGTATAAATAAAGTATTGTTGATATAGTCAAATTTGTAATGTTATTTTAGTTTAAGTCTTTAAGATTGTATGACTAAATTATAAATGTTCTATATGTGAGGCTTTTGTTACACGACAGATATCAATATGAAATCCAAACTTCTGTTACGCCTGGTCTCCCAAGACTTTTCCCTTCTGGAGTTTTGCATAAACGAGCGTTCTGGGGTTTCTCGCTTCAATTAAAGATGGACTTCTTGATCAGTGAACTAAAAATGACACTATAATACAGTAACCGAATTCATTTACGATAAATTCTAGAACACAAAAAGCTTTCTCTACCAGAGTAGCAGCCATTTTGCTTAGCTAAAGCAACTTGCGCTCATGTGAAGCGGACATCACCAACAATTACGGTCATAAAACTTTCTTCCTTACTCTGTTCGTCTGCACATATTGCGGTTAGCAAATTTAATAGTTTGTTTTTTATAAAACGTTGAAATTGTCCGTTTTCATCGTAATCCTGTATACGAGGCCTGTCAGGAAAGTATACGGATTGAGGCCACAAAAAATACGGTTCGAACTCACATAAATGTTTAGTCACCTTCAAAATAAGCACAGTCTGCAGCCTCGCATTTAGACCAGCGTTGCTGCTATTGGTCGAAACAAGTACGGAAAGCCTCCTTTGGGATGGCCAAGAGCTCCGCCGTCGCGCTTTGGGAAATGCGAAGAAGTCGCACGGAGCTAGGTCAGGTGAGTAGGGAGGCTACCTGACCTGAGCTATGTGGTGTTTAGTCAAGAATTGCTGCCCGATGTGCGCTGTGTGTGCTGGAGCGTAGTCGTGGTGCAAAATCCAATCTCCAGAAGCCCACATTGTTGGCCGTTTCCATCGAACTACATCACGCAATCTCCTCAGCCGAATGCTTGTTTTAGCAATTCATAACACTCCGTTGCGGTTTTACCGATTTTAAAACAAAATTTGATGCAATGTCCTTGCTCAATGTTTTCTGTCATTTTCATCACGCGACGAGAAAAGCAAACCGTTCTGCTTTAGCGTGTTACAACAATTGCACGCGGCACTCTTAACAGTTGCAAATTTCATTACGTCATCAGCAGAAATGTGATCACACGATCCGGATAGGAAAAAGGTGCAGCGAGTTCTACTTTTTTGTAGCCTCAACCCGAATACTTTTCTCGTATACGCTTCTCAAATTTATGGCATGTATTTGAAATAAAGCATAAACATGCACCCATAAACACGTAAAGGGTGTTTCTGAATGTTCTGTAAAACTTTTAGGATATGTTCCAGGGACCAAAATAAACTGAAAATATAAGAACACGGAATCGAAAACGCTTTTTTCTTTTGAAGATGTCCTGTAGCATAAGAAGAATTGTGACAATTCAAGGAACTATCTGAAGGCAATTGTCTCTCTTCAACATCATATTCGAATCGTTCTTAGATCACCATTGTTGGCTGTTACCGGCCTGTATTCCCCAATTGTTGATAAGCGCCCATTAATTAATACGCTTTAATGAGTAACGACGAAAAGGTTGGTTGGTTGGTTTATTAGAAATTATGGCGTCGACTACTAAGGTCATTTTGCGCATTTTACACAAGTTATATCTGTACGCAGCCCAGGACAAACACAACATCCATGCCCACGGCGGGATTCGAACCCACGACCAGGCGGACTCGAGAACTAGAAAGCCTACGCCCTAGCCCTCTCGGCCACCTAGCCGGCACCACGAAAAGGACAGGCCCCGGCACTGAAAATCACCCGACCAAAATAGGTTTAGCAACAACCTAAACTTCATTTTTTCCATATTTGATTTTAACAATCAGTGTTTTTTCGTTTGTTGGAAACAATGAAGCTTGAATTGTTACTAGACTTACTTTTGGTCAGGTGACTTTTCAGGGCCTGTCTTTTTCGTTGGCTACGACTTGAACGTTAATTTCGCCTATGGTAGGACGCCTTCATACCGTTATAACTCTAAAAAGAAGCGTTTTCGACCGCATGTTTTTATGACATTTTGTTCTTCTTCTTCTTTTTTTTTTTTTGTCTTTGGAACATATCCTGAAAGTTCTACAGACCATTTCAGAAACACCCTCTACTTGCACACACGAAACTATTCGTCTTAATAACCGCTTATTCCAGTTGTTTTAAAGATGAGCCAAATTCACTTGTCTAAAAACTGAAATTTTCATTTCCCGTTGACAAGGAAAACTTGGCTTTCAAAACGCGTATCCGGAATATTATTTTATTTCAATAACGGAAGAGATTTTTTTTAAAATAAATATCTTGTTTAGCGGTCGATAACACATTACGAATATCAGCTGTTATTGATACGAATAACATCTAAATTAATGTCAACTAGTGTATGCATCAATAAACATCGTATCTATCCATACAGAAACTAATAATTTCAGCACTGACATGATCTGAAAACTCCATTTATTAACGGGATACTACTTTAAATATTAAATTATATTAATTATCATCACTAAGATAAAAGGAAAACATTATTTGACACCATTTCCATAAATAGTTGGTATCAGATCGTGAATTTTGAACCATTGCCATCCTTCTCTTGTAGTAATTCAAAACATATCAAACTTAAAACGCACTTTATTCGGGAGTTAAATTAAATCATACCAGGAGTTAACAATTGCTCTAGAAAATTTTTAAAAAATTAAATTATTTTGAAAGAAAGTTAATATTGAAAGAAGATTTATAGATCTTCTGTAAATTAATTGCTACTCTATATTAAAGCTCTTCAAGTAGAAGCACGTTTCTTTGTAATGGCAATTATCGAGAAGGATATTTAATTCCGGTTATTTTTGAATTCCTATTCATGATCATGAAGATATTAAACATTTGTTAATCACTTAATAACTTCGTTTGAAGGTGCGAATTATTTCGACATTAACCTCTTTTTCAAGGTGGCGGGATTTTATTTTTTATTATAAATTAATTAGTTGCTCTTTTTTCCATTATGACATACACGTTTTTTTTTTGTTTTTTTTTTTGTGAAAACTAATTAAAGGCTCCGCCTAGAACATTGCCTACATAAACCTGAAAGCCAAACAGGCAATACCAATTTTACTTTATAAGTTAAAAGTAGTTATAAAGCACTTCCGTATAAATTCTACCTACAAATGTACAATTTCTCTTTATTTTGTGAACAACTGTGTAGGAGTCAAGATTTTAAGAGCTGATACTGATTCTATGTAAAACTTCTTCAAGGGTTATGCCTCCTGATCAGTATAGAGTCAAACAGACATTTTGAATGAGAATAACAGTTAGATATATTATTTTTCGTGTAATAAAGTGCAATAAAGTAAGTGGCAAATAGGCAGTGCAACTCGCCATTCTCTGTAACCATAATGGGGTCAATCAACCAAGAGGCTAAGGTTAGCGCTCGTAAATCATTTGTCGCTTTTGTTTTTCCTTATCGTCCATGGAGAGCATTCTTCTTGTTTTTATTTGATAATTTCAGTGTAGGAGGATGAGCCAAACCTGAAATCAACATTTTCAGTTTGAATGTCCATTCAAAATATTGGGAAAATTTGCGAGGTTATGTTGCTAAATTCTATGCTCCTGATAATAATAAGGAAATATCTATAAAATAACAGTCCCCCCTTCCAATTTCAGTAAATAGATTTAATTTATTAATTAAAACAGACAGCAATTTAAATAGTTAACGACTGTAATTCATGTTAAATACCAGAAAGCATTTTTGTATAAAATAGTATATTCAACTTTCTCAGGTGCATTTATTAAATGTTAAAAAATGATGAATAAATTCACTTTTCCTCTACAAATAAAATCTTTCCTGAATTAAGTATACGATAGTCACTCCGAACCAATGCAGAACATTTTTAAATTCAATTTTTATTCTACACTTTTGCTATTTATCAGGATAGGCACGGCAGTGCCAACCCTATAATATGTTTAATCAAGGTCTAGTGGGAACTTTTTCCACCAAAAAGAACCATTTTCATGAAAACGCCTAAGCTTTGGGGAAAACGTCCAAGGGAGCTTGCTCCTATAAGTGATTAGAATAATTTGAAGAATATTTATGCAAATTGGGTATACTGTAGTAAAAAGAATTTTTTTGGACACTGTAAGGTTGGTCTCAGGTTCTGTATATTGCAGATAGCAACAAAGTAAATACGTTATCTGGGATAGTTTGCATGAGAATTACAATTAAATTAGTCGTTTTCAAAACTTTGCAGTGGTTTCCGAAATAATTGGACCCTAATTTGCATAGATATCAAATCTTGTCACATACGAGAGATTGGTCAGAAAGAGTTCGAGTAACTTTTAATACAATCTACATGTAATATTCTGTAAAATTGCCAACATTCGTTTTAGTCTGACTTATTCTGCCCTTTCAAGATCAATTTGAATTTTGGTCGTTTTCTGAGAAATTGCACGGAGAGAAATGCTTTGGATGTAGCAATAAGGGAGTTGATGATACAATTGATGCATCATGAATAAACTTTTATGTTACTACACCATGATCTGTAAATTAAGGTGGTCGTTGAACTAGGCAAAAAACCAGGGTTAATGACTTTTTCTACCACTGGTGGTATCCAGTCTTATAGGGGCGTAATTTTATTCGTATTTCTATGGTCAGCAAATAAGATTTATTTATATGGCCTTACCA
>JAHWFO010074832.1:399215-416897 GCA_023313115.1 Rhysida immarginata | reverse complement strand
CTGGAAGTGGAAAAGTCACCTGACCATTAGGGTGCTAGCCGTAACCACCGAGAGAGAAGGCCTCTGCGATGAAAAGTAATACATTGTTACATCATCATAGTTAGGGCAAATTTATGGCTTATTACTGGTAGAAATACGAATAACAATGCCCTATTTATCGCAGAGGCCTTCTCTCTCTGTGGTTACGTGCTAGCAGCAAACAAACTTTCATTGTCTCCATCTAGGACGTTAACAATAGTGTTTTTCCTTTTGTTGGAAACAATGAAGGTTGGATTGTTGAATTGTTGAAGGTGTATCAAAATTATTATAATTCTTTCCAAAAATCCGATTTCACGTTTAACAGCAGACCACAGTTATAAATTTCACTCACTAGATGTCGCGAGAAGCGCTGTTTCATAACCTCGAGAATTTCCGTTTTTAACCTCTTTAGTTAATTTTAGCTATATGAGTTATGGGTTATTCAGATAGTCTCATAAATAGTTAATGAATCTCATAGGAAAAGTTTCCACTAATCGACTCCGATGAAAAACATTTTGTATTCCTAACTGGTTATTTTCAATGTTAATCAATTTCAGAGTAGCCCAAGTAGAATGCTGTGATTCCCCGAAAAGAGGTATGCTAAAGGAAGTGATAAAATAAAACTAATTTGTTTATAAAGCATTAGTTTACCTGGAAGTTGACACATTATTATTATTCCTCCAGAGCCACAACATCGGCTCTAGTTCCAACAGCAACACATTATTATTATTATCTATTCCCAGTGGTTGAACTAGATCACTTGCCTACTCGGGTAGCCAAAGCGAGTAGGTGGAAGTTAACTTCTGACCAGCAAAAGCTGTGGGTCAAATTCATGTTGCCTTGTTAGAGGTGTTTTTTTACGTTGGATGTAGCATTATGCCACCTGAAGATCTTTTTAGATCTTAGAAACCCGTGGAGACAATACCATCTGCCTCTCCACTTCAAAAGTGGTTGACACATTATTGACGGCCCTTTAAACTGCTTAAATGTTTTTTGGGTCTGTTGATAGTGTTTCATCTGCCTACCCGGGTGGCCAAAGCGGGTAGGTGTCGGGAGTTAGTTTCCGACCAGCGAAAGCTGTGGGCCAAGTTCATGTTGCCTCGTTAGAAGTGTTTAAGTTTTTTATGTTGGGTGTAGCATTATGCCATCTGAAGATCTTTTTAGGTTCTTAAAGCCGTGGAGGCAATACCATCTGCCTCACCACTTCAAAAGTGGTTGACTGGTAATGACTTAGGTTATTATTGGGCTATGGTTAACTTCTAACCAGCGAAAGCTGTGGGCTAAGTTCCTGTTGTCTCTTTGGAGGTGCTTAAGTTTTTTACGTTGGGTGTAGTTATTATGTTACCTGAAGATCTTTTTAGATCTTAAAATCGTGGAGGCAATAACATCAACCTCAATACACTTCAAAAGTCTATTTTGTAATATTTAATTATCTTGAGGCTTTATTGTCTAGATTCGAGTTTTTGAAAAGCTGGTTGTATTGGAGTAAGAAAACTTTATCCTTGTCAGGGATAATGCGAAAAAATAATTTTGATAAAAATAATTTTTCTCAATAGAAAAAAAATGGTATACACTACTGTTTATAAAAATCGCAACACCCTGATGGAATAGCCCAATCTGCATTAAATTTGGAGCATTTGCATATCATGGGTCAGAAAAGAAACCATTAGATTTTCAGGTCAATACAATGCGTTTTATTGTCACGTTAGTATCGGGTGAAACCACCGTGAGATGCAATTACAGCCTCTAAACGTCGTGGCATTGAGTCAAACAAGCTCTGAATAAGGGCCTGGGGAATGTCCTGCCATGTTCTGTCTACACGGGTATACAGTTCATCCACAGTTGCTGCTGCAGGAGTCTGACGAGCCAATCGATGAGCAACCCTGTCCCACACATGTTCGATTGGGGACATGTCTGGTGAACGAGCAGGCCAGGGGAACAAGGGCGTCTGATGTGCTTGGAAAAAGGCGAGGACATTTCTGGTCACATGCGGTCGGGCATTGTCCTGTTGGAATACAGCGCCTGGAAGGTTCTGCAGGAAGGGGATGACCTCGGGTTGCACAACTTCCCTGATGTACCGGTCACTGTTCAGATTGCCATGGATTCTGATCAGACAGGAACGGCCATGGTAACTGATTGCACCCCACACCATCACCCCTGGCGTTTGTCCTGAATGACGCTGCAGGATGCATTCTGGAAGGTCGCGCTCGCCACGATGTCTTCTGACTCGTATCCTGCCGTCATGGTGCTGCAAGTTAAACCTTGACTCATCCGAAAACACAACTTGTTGCCATTCAGCTTGCCACTGTTGGTGTTGATGGGCCCATTGCAACCTGAGGCGCCGGTGGTTTTGAGTCAAAGGAATCCGCAACAATGGTACTCGTGCCATCAATCCTCTGGAAATCAAACGGCGTCGTACAGTGCTAACAGACATTGTCCTGTCTACTGTAACACCCCACTGTTGTGCTAACACTGTGGAAGTGGCTGTACGATCTGCTACACACATGCGATACAGGTGTCTGTCATCTCGCGGTGTCGTCGTGCTGGGTCTTCCTGAACCTGGTCTTCGGTGTGCCCTGTTCTCTTCGCTCCACTGCCTCCATGCACGCATAATTGTCGTTGCATTACGTCCTACACGAGCAGCAATGTCACGATACGACCATCCCGCTTCGCGCAGACCAATTATGCGTCCTCTTTCAAAGTCTGTCAGCTGTTGATATGGTACCCTTCGTCGTCGTCGAGGCATGGTGTTCTTTCAAGCAATTGACCTTTATCCCCTGTATTGTGATTGGTTGCCACTAAACGTCACTGATTTTTTTACAAAATGCAAATGGCGGACACTGGCCGTGTTAACGGCATTTGTTGACTGTATCTTAAGTGAAAGTTTTAATTGTTGTTGTTCAAAATTTTTATTGCTATGGTTAAATATTGTTGTATTCCCAATTGTCAGAGTGAGGAGAAAGAAATAAGCATCATTAGAAAATAATTTCATAGGTAATTTGGAAATGACTATAAAAGTAAAATTATGAAAGGTAATCAGTAAACATTTAAATCATTATATTTTGCAAATTTCAGGTTAATAATATATGGTTAATTAATAAAGATAATAATAAAAATTTTTAAAGTAGTAAAAACCTATGGAAAAATGTAAAAAAAGTGAATTTTACTCAAATCACAAATGCTTACAACACGACCAAGGGACGCCATTTTTTATGTGGTCACGTGGGTAGTCAAGGCTACGAAGGCTAAGAAAATGTGTGAGAACGAGAGTTTATGATAAAGGTCAATTACTCTGAAAATCTAATCATTTATACTCTGACCCATTGTATGCAAATATTGCAAATTGCATATGGATTAGACCATTCCATCAGGGTGTTGCGATTTTTATAAACAGTAGTGTATATACGTATTTCCTTTTATGAAACCATGGTATGAAAAAAATAATTCATGTAATGATCTTGATACTTGTATCATATATAAAATTAATTTTATTTCCTTTTTTGTATTTTCAAAAAAACAGAAAATATACACTAATTGAGCAGAAAACTGTAAAAGAGCCCATAGCTCTATTGCTATAGGAGCAGAAAACTATTGATATGCCATCAATATCCATTATCCATGGATGGAAAAACCGTTACTCTAGCAGTGCTGTATTAGTTTCGTAACAAGAGAGTGTTGTTCTGACAACAGTATTTAATGAATGAGATTAATAAAGAGAATTGATCTCTGATCAAAACACATTATCAAACATTTTTGTCCACACAAAAATAAATATTGATGAGACAGAAGTAACTAAATAGTATTGTTACAGTGACCATAGATAAGGTTGTCACAACAATTCATTTCTTTCCGTGTGCATTTTCACTAAGCATTGCCGGGGCTTTAAGATCCTAAATATTTGTAGCAATGTAGCCAAGTAATTTGCTCTAATTATTAACAATGACAAATGGGCTATTTTTTAAATTTCAGCCACTTTTGGCAAAAAAATATTTCATTTTAATCATGTATAACCCCTTTCTACATAGGAAAAATACTAGTTATAAAAAATGCCCTAAAGGGCAATGAAAAAAGTTTATACTAAAGTATCCAAGCATGGAAAAGGAAAAGACAAGCAGCACTCTACCTGGCAAAAGTTTGTTCTGTTCTGTACTGTTTTTTCATATTATCGACCCCCCATTTTAAACCCCTTGAACCTGTACAATAAAACGTCATATTAGTTTGTGCTCAGCTTATTTCAGTGAAATACTTGCATACATCAAAAATCAATTTCAATGTTCATAGAAAAGCAATTATGCATGCAATGCTATGCAAAATTACTGTAATGCATACAAAATATTGAACATAGCCAGGTGTCCTTTACTGTACAAGCTGCTAAGAGATAGGTAGAAAGTGAAGGAACAATCTCAGTCAGTTTAGCAGCATACTATATTGAAACAATGTCAGAAAAATGCGTTTAATTTGAAAACAAACTTTTGCATACTGGGTAGTGGGTACGCTAGCTTTGTTTTGTGAATGAGTACTTTAACTTGAATGATTAGCTACTGTACGCCTTGAATGAATTTTAGCTTACAAAAACAATTTAGACTACAGTAAGTAGTTCAAGTTAGAAAGCAAAGTTAATTTTCTAACATGATGGTGCATCAAAAGCGCCTGGAATCATTTTTTAAATTTAAATTGCAATTTTGTAAGCTAAAAATTAATTTCTGGCATGCTGTAGTGAATTCTTCAACTTAAAACTCATATGAATTCGCAAAAGCAGTAGTGTTGTGAGGAAAATAATTTTTTGTATTATTCATTGTGAATTGTATGTACACAAATACGTACACCAAAGTAGCCCAATAAACATTATGAAGTATTAACTTTACTGGATTCAGAAGCTTTAGGGAATGTACGGCATAACGGCAGTGTTCCTAGGTATGTGAGGTTTTATTTTACAGATTCAAGGGGTTTAAAATGGGGGACGATAGTATGAAAAAACAGTACAGAACAAAACAAACTT
This sequence comes from Rhysida immarginata, assembly GCA_023313115.1. Classification (NCBI taxonomy): domain Eukaryota; kingdom Metazoa; phylum Arthropoda; class Chilopoda; order Scolopendromorpha; family Scolopendridae; genus Rhysida; species Rhysida immarginata. The sequence goes on along the minus strand of JAHWFO010074832.1, from coordinate 411,880 downwards.
TTGCCAGGTAGAGTACTGCTTGTCTTCTCCTTTTCTCCTTCTCCTTTCCTGCTTGGGTACTTTTATTATAAACTTTTTTCATTGCTCTTTAGGAACGAAATGTCATTCTTCCACGTAATCGCCATCCTTTCCAACTGTCTTACCCCACCTTGGAACTAGGGCCTACATGCCTGCACGGTAAAACCGTGGACCGCCGCTAATGTTTGGTGTAGGTCGCGAGAGAGTCATCATCTTCAAACTTGGTTACGCATAGATATTCCTTCAGTTTACCATTATCGTGTTCCTGCACATAGTTTTTCGAGTTTCTTTAAGAGTTAAATTGATTAGTGATTAATGTCATTTTGGGCAGAATCCTAATGCCTGTACTTGTTATAAAGCTGTCTCAGAACTCTTTGTCCAAACTTAACAGGGAGGTAGAGGGGATGCATATGAATATTTTTTCCCAATAAACCCCTGACCGGAAATGACTCAGTGTCCAACAATGCCTTCTCGATTAACTAGACATGCATACTGCATTTTCCTTGAGAACGTTTTACCAGAGATTTTGGAGGACATACCTTTGGTGATTCGCCTGGATATGTTGTTTCAACATGACAAGGCACCTCCACGTTTCACCTCGATATTCGTGATTTTCTAAATCTCAGATTTTCAAACAGATGGATTGGTCGCGGAGCTCTCATTAACTGGCCACCACCATCACCTGACCTCACATGCATGGATTTCTTCCTGTGAGGCCATATGATAAATGTGTTTGAGACCTCCATGGAATAATGAGACCTCGGTGGATAATCTTTTCGGCTGCGTGATAGCTACTGCAGCAGAAGTTCAGAAGATATTATGACAGGCGGTCGTTATTTTGAACACACTGAGATAACTTTTGCTGTAACTACATGATAAATAAAATTAATTAAATACCATATCTCGTCATTTCTGGCCTGTAAGGTGATCTTTCAATGTGCCGTTTTTGGACAATGAGTCATTTTCGACCAAGAATTTATTGGTAAAAATTGTTCACATATATATCCCCTCTACTTTCCTGTTAAGTTTGGGCGAAGAGTTCTGAGACACCTGCATATTATTGTGCAAGCATATAAAATGGAGACAGTTAAAGTTCGTCCGTTTTACGATACCCTTATGATGGCATGCAAGACGTTCAACATAATTTGTTTTCAGGTGTACGGTAATTCAGGGAAATGTGAACAAAATAAATGAGATATTCAGTTCATCTGCACAACCATCATTATTTCAAAGCTAAAAAAAACTGTTAACATCACAAACTCAAGAAACCAAGAAGTTGTCTGACAGTGAATTCCGCCAATATTGTGCTGTACAACTTTCTCTTACTTCAAGCCAGGGCAAAGTACAAACGGAACTTTCAATTTGTTAGAAGAACTTTATTTGCTGGAGAAAAGAAGAAATATTTCGTTATGCATCCAACCTGCAGAAATATCAAGAAAATTTCAAAGAAGAAAGCTGAGGTTACTACTCTGCAAAAATAAAAAAAATTAAAAAAGAAAGCAGAATCAGAAGAACCAAAAGAACATATGACATAAACGATAAAGAATTCTTTTGACAAACCCACACCTTGTAGGCAAATTCAATGTAAAACATAGACCTCTACATATAAGAAGAATTACACCATACTACTAAAGATGATGATGATCTTGTGTGGTTTACCGAATGTGATATTTCTTGAAGACACCTCAAAAAACACATTTGTAATAATTAAAGACTTGGACTTTGGGCTACCCCCTCCCCCATGGATTAAAGTTGTACAGTATAAATATTTCAATAAATGGAATGTTTTTCCTTTATGTTGGCATTTACTCTATTTTATTATCTTTATACAGGCTTACCTACATTGGTTAATAGAATTTGTCTTTTTCGTGTCGTGATGACATAAAAATATACATTGGCTGACACGGGGAGGGTGTATAAAATTCTACGGAAAAAAGATGAAGTAATTTGTGTATGACCCCTTACAGGAAAGTTTGCTAAGCAACCCCTAGCTGATGTTCTTAACATGGCCTGACAAGATCGTGGATAGGATAGATAATCAAGTAAGTATTAATTTACAACTTTAGATATTTTAACTCAACATTTTTGTTTATTACCTAAAGTAATATTTTAGTATTAAAAATGATTCGTACATTGTAATTTTTCCGATTTATTATTTTAATAAACATAACGAACCTCAACCAAATTATTAAATTAACAACAATACTAAACCAGCTGCAATTTTTTTAAATTTAGTAAAAGTGTCATAAATTGCCAATTTAAATGTCTATACGCCAATAATATTTAATTTTAAACATTCAACACGAAAGTTTCAACTTCTCCTATTAATTTATCGTTCGAATATTCTGCATATCAATTCAAGATTCATCTTTAGAATACAAAATTCAATAATAGTATGGGAAAATAACGTAGATTTTGATAGCTTTAAATTACTTTGTAAAAGTTTTTTTTAAATAACATAGGACAAAAAAGAAAATTTTATGCAAAATGATCCTTTTTATGGGGATGCATTAAAAACTGGTTTAAAATATAAATTGATAAAGTAATCAGTGATGTGTTTTAACCACGGTCTATAGATAGTCATGGTCATCGAGCTCCATTGTTAAAATGTAGCTAAAGTTTCTAGCTCCCGGTAGGGAGGAAACTCTATTGAAAAATGGCGCTGCATGTACAATCGGCCCAACTGCACCTGCAGGGCCGCCCTATCGGCAGATAGAAACTTTACTTTCATTTTCAGTTGCAATGAAAAACTCTATCGCAGATCACGGTCGGCCTTAGTGCGATATGTGCGGCACCTGGCGCGATCTCTTTTCCTTAGCTTCTCGAAATAATGGAAAATGGCCGAAGCTCGATGACTATATATATCTATAGACCGTGGTTTTAATTAAAATAAAAAATCTGTCGTGGGCACCACGAGATTTCCTTATACGCCTATTAAATTACATTGTTGTCTAAAAACTCCCAATTGTTGACACAAAATTTGACAGTCGTGTTTGTGCAACAATTTCTTATCTTCATTGTTTCCCCTCTGATGTCACAAACTGCTCCACGCAATAAACATGTATGAAAATCTGTTGTGGACGCCACAAATACACGTTTTTGGCCCAGTCGATTGCAATAAAAGAGAAGTTGCACAATTAGATCTGACAACAGTCCTAAATACAAAATGTCAACATTCTACTGTTAATCGTTTTTGAGTTATGCGAGTTACAATCGTACGTACGTATAGATGTCACGCCGAAACTAGTCAAAATGGATTCAAGGATGGTCAAAATGGATATTTCCGTTGAAATCTGAAAACCGGAATTTTTCGCGTTTATAATACTTCCTTTACTTCGTACAAGGAAGTAAAAAATGAAAAATATAAGTTTTAAATAACAGGGCAATGTGTAATTTTTTAGTGTTTTTATACGTAAATTGTATGAGATTGTATTTATATGGGATTGTCCCAGTTGTTAAATTGATATTTTCAGATTTCTCTTTATGCACTTTAGATATTACTCTGAGATTTATTTTTTATAATAGCTGTTGTTTTGTTTCTGTTATATTTGTTTACCTTTATGTTGAATTATACAAATTTTATTATTTTATGTAATTGTTGATCCAATGATGTAACAATGATGATCTTAAAATAATTATAGAATGAAATAATGAAAAAATACTAAGATTTGTCCTCTTATGAGGGGTATTACTGAGTATCACCTTTAGAAGATATCAACTGAGGACATACACTATAATTTTGGACTAAATTTTTAAATTTTATTCCTAAATTTATTTTTAAGCTTCAGTATTGTTAAAACTTTTAAATTAACCTTTGGATGTATCAAAAATTTATTATTGGCTTAAAATATCTAAATATGAATTGATAAATTTATGATAAAATTTTATTTTTATTTATAATGGCCTTTCTGTGATGACGTCAGAAGCGTGATACGACACAGCCTGCAGGCCTTTTTTATCTAGATGATCCTGCTTATACCCGTTCACACTACAATTCTTGATCATGATCATTTCGCCAATCAAGATAAGAAATGTTTTGTGAATGTAACAAGATTATACACCCTGTCAAGAAAATATAAACTCACTTAGAATAAAGCAATAACTTTTAACTGGAATGATTGTTTAGCATCTCAATATTTTTTAAGCTAATAAACGTTAATAAATAACGCTTTTTCAACTCAACAATTTGTAGTAAAGTTTTAATGAAACAAAGTTTTAATGAAAATTTCAAGTTTAATATACCCACGTGTCCAAAAAGTCGCGTTAATTGGTTGCTTTGATTTTGTAGGTGAAATAGTGAAGTGCAGGAATAATGCTGACACGGGAACAATGTGTAGAGCTGATACTTCTTTGTGGAGATCACCACAGAACATCTCGAGAAGCTGCAGACGAATTTCATCGTCGGCATCCTGATATTCCCAAGCCCATCAGCTACACTTTTTCGCGTGACAGAAGAAAATTTGGATCGTGTGAGACATTGTCTTCGAGTGCATGGTGCACATTTTGAACATGAACGATAAGCTTACGAAACCGTGTGAACATAAAGCCAACATTCATAAACTTTTCATATGGCACGCGACTTTGAGACACACGGTACAAACTTCTTTGAAAAGTCCATTAAATAGAAGGTAATGGGTATTTCCAATCATTTATCGTCGCATAAATCCTCTGTGCATCATGCCTCGGTCATTAACAGAGGAAGAAGTAAGAAAAATGGATTTTCTTCATGGCAAGGGAAAAATTATCAAGATAAATTGCTGTCGAAGTACACCGTTCATAACTGTTGTTCTAAATGACAAAAAAAAAACAAACAGTGACGAATATAAAAAAAACAAACCTCATTTCTGTCTTGATGGTCCTGACGGATATTCTTCATATTGGCATGATTTACGAACTCAAACGAAGAGAAGACTGACAAGTGACTAGAGAACAGGATGGGGGTGGAGTGATGGTCTGGGCAGCATTTGAAGCAGGAGGCAAGAAATATCTGGATGGCAAGATGAACTCCGATGGCAAGATGAACTCCAAAAGATATCAAAAACTGATGTTCGAACATTTAATCCCATTTGGCTCACTCAGTGAATTTATTTTTTTATAAGTGAAACGTGATTATCGCATTGGGAAAATGTGTAATTCACACAAATTCTCATAACCTGATCAAATCCTTATAGAGTTCAAAATGGCAGAGAAACTCCGTTTCGCTAAATATTTTAGCGTTACAAAGAATTAATTGCAGTTCATGACATGAATAGTTAAGTGTAGAAGGAATTCTATGTTTAAGAACGTCGTTTATGAACCGAAACAAGAAAGAAACAAAGTTATTTTTGAAAATCGGAGAGGACTATAGTAAAGGACCTATCATAATCTATATCTGCTACACGGCGGTAAAAACACCCTGTTCATAATTGTTATTTTGCAGTGTGAATATCTAGATTTGTCGATAATGACTGATCGTGTATAAGATGATCATGATCAAGAATAGGAGTGTGAACAGACTATTATATCGTATTGCGATCGATAACATCATCTCCATGGAGCCTTTTCAACCTCTTGTAAAGATTTCCCATTGTCTCATTCTCGCAACATAGAAAATCTACAGTATAACAGCAACTATCATTTGACGAAGTTCAAGCCCAGCAGCCATCTAGAAAAGAAATAGATATAACTGCGCTACCATCTGGAATGAGTTGAAATAAACTTTAATACGCAAAACATGCAGAATAAAAATATTTTGCATTACTTTTAGAGTAGTTGCATATTATGTATATAAAAGAACACATAAGACTATTATTATACCGTGAGTAACGTCAATGAAGAAAATTTTCACATGATTAGGTGACAGATGGATAGGTAGAGGTGGACCAATTCCTTGGCCTCCACGCTCTCCTAGACTTTTATTTGTGGGGGCATATGAAAGCTCTTGTGATGGAACCCTGGTAGAAGATGCAGAGAATCGTCGTACCCGTATTGTGAACCTGCGAACAACACGCAATTCTCGAGGGATACATCAGCGCATCCGGGATTCAATGTGACCACGGGTTGATGCATGTATCTATGGTAACGGAGGGCATTTTGAACATTTCACGTAAGAAAAAGTTTCATGTGGTATGCTGGTAATTTGTGTGTTTCCCATGAGTAATGTAATTAATGAAGAATTGTAGAAACTGTGTTCTAAGATGGAAATAATGCGTTTCTGGATCCATGTCCATGTAACGTATTTTCTTCCTTTATATGTAAGGACTGTTTCCTGATAGTTTGGCCGTACCTTTTTGTTAACCCCTGTATAAATACAGTATAGCAATTATTTCTTGTATTCATGTAAAAATTAAAATTTAATTTATACCATTTAAATTGAATCTACTAAGAGAAAAAATATAAATGTTTATAATTGCTTATTTTTTTTTATAATGTCATTGTAGGTTTCTTATCGCATTTCATTAACACATGAAACTAAGTACAGTATGATGGTAAGATTTGGATCAGAAACTGTTTTGAAATTTTTATATGTATATACTAATTCCCTTATTTTTAAAATCCGATATATCGATATATTATTTTAAATAAACGCTTAAATCTAATAAATGCACATTTAATTGTTTAATTTAATGATTTACAACATTAATTTATTATCTACTAGGTTTATTATAGATTCTACACTATTGAGAACAACTCATAAAGTTACCACAAAGTTTGGTTGAGTAATTCAATATTCCTCAATATCAAATACATACTCAACATGAGAAATATTCTTCCTATATAATAAAATCATTTATTTAAAGAAATTATATGATAGAAAGGAGTAATGTGTAAACATAGAATTAATCTTAATAACTCCTTTAATAATGGTATAAATAATAAAATAATCAGATAAAATAAAAACAAAAGTCACTAAATAAGTTTTGAAAATGAAGAATGATAAGATTGAAGAAACACTTATGTTAACTGATAGGAAAGCTGAGGAAATACAGATTTTATAGGAGATTGATAGGAGATTGATGTAATTTGGTGACTTTTGTTTTTATTTTATTTTATCTGATTATTTGAATATTTATAGTATTATTAAAGTTGCTATTAAGCTTTAATTAAAGAGATATTCTTCTCATATAAAAATATTTTTGTAATTCAAGATTTAGAAAAATATTTTATCTTAAAACTGGTTGTTTGAATATCACGATAGTATATGACGAGTTTTATGCAAGATAATTTGAATAAAATTTTTTTATTGAACGCCGTTACGTTTAGTGAAACGTGATTTTGATAAGAATATTGCTTAAGATTAAAAATTGCGCTTAAATTTATTTTTAACACGTGTACCTTGCAGAAATGAGCAAAAGCCAAATAAAATACGATGCACTTTTTTTGGTTGTTGTTGTTTTTTCTCTCCTTATTTTTATTAAGACATTATTTATAATATCGTGGAGACGGTTGGCATGAGCGAGCGAAGGAGCGCCAGGTGGAACTGAAGCCAACAGGTTTGAACGCGGCGTCGTTACAGATGTTTTTTCCGAGCACTGCTAGACTCGTTGAGCGAAAATGAAGTCATTTCGAATGCATTGTATAATTTTCTAGCTATAGTTAAAGTTGTTGTTACTTTTTTTTTCTTCGTTTCTTCCTTTCTTATTCCACACAAACGAGAGGTTATAACCCTAAGAGCGCGCAGGTGTAAACGACTCGGAGCGAAACGAACCCTATAATCACGGGTCAACCCGTAATAACGCTCCACACCTAACCTTTGCCAATAAGGTTGCGATCCCGTATAATGGCTATTTTTTAACACCTTGTTTTCCAGCCTTAATATACAGGTTTGGGCCAATAAATCTGTTTCAAGTAATGACGTTCTTATTTCGTTCCTTTTTCTGAAGAGCCAACTTCCTGATTCGAGTAGGACTAATCGAAGGAGGGTGTCAGCAATGGAATCGATTCTTTTTGGCCAACCACGCCGAAAAAGATATGGCACCGGGTTAAAAAATACAATGGAAGCCGACACCATGAAATTACCGCCTATTTTAGAAGCAAAACAATGCCTCACGGAAACAACTGACTTTATATTTAAAGTTGAAAAATAAAAAGATTGTTGTATAATAAAAAGATTTTTACTTAATATATAAACTTAAAATTTTAATTTATTTTTCTTTTGAGAAATTATATACAGGCATCATAATGCAGCATATGTTAATAAAGCAAGACAAAGATTAAAGAAAATATAATTACATTAGATTATAACATATACAAAATATAGTATTATAATTAATAAATATTACCTCCTACAATTTTATTTTTTACATCTTTAAGTGCTTGTATAAATTAATTGCAATGACATCTCGGAGATAAAAGATTAATTTCCATATCTTGAAATTAATTAAATAACTGAAATAATAAAATCTTGCCTATCTATATGTTTCATATTAAGAGAGAATGTTTTGCGCAACTGGACAAATTGATGATTACCTTATAGTTTTATTTTCAGTCGATTATAACAACCATGAATTGTGTTAACTTAAATATATATACTATTTATCCCAATTCACCTTGCCAGCATATTCGTTGAATCCCTACACTCACAGCAATTTCCAGATCGTAGAACTCATTTTATTAGGTTATAGCTCTCTGACTCGATTATAAGAATACATTACTTCGTAGATAAGTTTTACCATCCATCTTCAAGTGTTTACGAACCCTCGACTCATCTAACAGCGCCATACACAACTTTACGAGCCAAGTCATAGGAAATGGGAATCATTTCCGGTAGAGATACGAAATCAAGTTACGAACATGGCGGATAGCGATACTGAATTTCGCCGTTCGTGTTAGTAAGAAGATTAATAGAAAATTATTAGAACTAATACTACTCTTTAATATGAATATGGATGGGACAAGTTATCTAAAGACTATCTATCAGTAGGGATAGTCTCTTCAACTCGGAGTGCGAGAACAGTCTCCCTCAAAAACCCAACTTTGAATAAGCCATTCTCCAACGTCGTTCGTCTTGCTCCTTCAAATTTTACCAGTTCAAGAAAAATTGAACGAAAACAGAAATCTAATGAAGTTACACTTTTTTCTAACCAGACAACCGCTAATTTCGAACCTTTGGATACCCATTTTCAGTCCGAACTCTTTATATCTTTTACAGATTGTTTTGTCTGTTATTATACGAGGGGAGACCAAAAAGTAAGTTGACTAATTCGCCGCAGGAGCGCGCTGTGTTTCGCAATCTTGGGCAAAGCGGAGAAAGAGACATTAACTGCGCAGACGTCGGATAGGACGGTTGCTGTGGTTTCCCGTCGTGTTTTGTGTGACTAGTGGGCTAAAAGCAATGGCGCGTCAACTGGATGTCCACTCCAAACTTGAAGTGCGAGCAGCAATCCGATTTCTATGGGCCAAACGGGTGAATTGCACGGACATTCATCGTGAAATCACTGCTGTATATGGAGAGCATGCAATTTCCCGGTAACGCAACACCTCACAAGGACCGTCAAACGTGCGAACTGCTGCAGCGATTCAAGTGGGAGGTTTAGCAACATCCTCCATACAGTCCCGACTTAGCGCCACGCGACTTTCATCTTTTCGGTAAGCTCAAAACGGAACTCGGTGGACAACGATTTTGAAACGATGAGGAGGTGAAAGCGGCTGTCACCGTGTGGTTACAAAACGCTGGAGGAGTTTTTATGCATCCGGAATCGAAAAATTGGTTGATCGTTCGGATAAATGTTTAGGGTCTCTCGGGGACTATGTGGAAAAGTGAACCCACATTGTATGCTGCTATAGCCGTGTTGCTTTTGTATAGGTGGTGTAATAAATGGCCATACCGTGGAAGTGCAACTTACTTTTTAATCTCCCCTCGTATGTACAATAAAACCTTCCCTTGAACAAGTTGTATGGTGGATCACTTTTTTATTAAATCTTAGTTTCCTCTTTCATTTCCTAAATCCGAGTTCGTTCATCAGGTCCTTACGAAGTTACGTAAATAGTTACTGTTGTTGGCGACTTAGACTTGATGATTTCGGACACTGTAAGCGTTTGTTTTGGTGCCAAGGTGATTAGAAGTCGTTGACCATTTGCTTTTTCGATCGCCCGCTCGTGCACGTAACAATAGATAAGTACAAACATTGTGCTTTATATGTATAGAAGATAAAATTTATACAGTAATGCAAAACAATGGTTGTACAATAAACGTTGTTATAATAAATGTTCAAACATGTTCTTCTTGATTTATACATTTCAAGGTTGCCTTCCATATTCGTAAATGACATCGTTTTTTTTTTTTGGAAATGGAATACACTTAAAAACCCCTGACATAAAAATACAATAATTCTTCCATTGAAAGTACTCTGTCAGAAGTTGGCTATTGGTTCACTTTAAGTGAGGCACCCTGCATATACAGGATGTTGCAGAAACTACAGGACAGTATAACGGGAAGCCTACCCGCTCGACTGCAGGGGCCGGCTCGGTCGATTGGCAGAATGGAGGGAGATGAAGGTGGCCTGCAGCAGCCAGCAGTTTCCACAGTCGAGGAGGGGGGGGGGATGAACGTCAAAACTGTCATGTTTTTGATAAAATTACCCAATTATCATTTGATGTCGAGCCGGCCCCTGCAATCGAGCTGGTAGGCTTCCGTTATACTGCCCTGTAGTTATCTGCAACACCCTGTACAGGGCGAGTCTGAAACCCTGTTACACATTTTTAGAGGAGATAGTAAGGATGATTGTAAGCAAAAACGATCATATGAACATGGGTTCGAATTTGAACGATAACCGAGATATGAACAGAAATAAAAATGTCGCCACTAAGATCAACAAGTTAATAACTCAGGTTCTATAAAACCTAGGACAATAAAGTTTGGGGGAATGATAGGGTACATAAAACTGTGTGTACCGTTAAAATTTGATCGAATTCCAACGAGTAGTTTCCGAATTACGTAGTCAACATCGTAACATGTGGTGGTTAGTGCTCAGGATAGGATGTTTTGGTTGTTTAAATATGGTTAGTTGGTTGGTTGGTTGTTTTGAGTTTTGAGGTTTTAGGGCGCGTCAACTACTGGGGTTATTTATGCCCAACGCAAGATTAAAAAGACATAAAACAAACAAACAAAAACTCATGTAGGACGTACGTCCAGGAAAGTAAATTCCGTTTCGTAATATAAAAAAAGCAAGTAAATACTCAGAAAAGAAATTATTACAAAAAATCTCCATGCCTTAAATTATTTTTCTATATAGACTCCACCATTTTGAAGGCACTTATCACAGCGAGGCACGAGTTTTGTATCCCTCTTCATAAAAATTTGCCGCCTGTGAATTCAGCCACGTAGTGACAGCTTCTCTTACCCCGTCATCGTTGTTGAACGTCTGGCCGATTTCATCGTTGTTGAGCGACTTTCATCTCTTTTTGCAAATCGTTCCTTTCACCTCATCTGAAATCGTTCCTTGGTAGCCAGAAGTTCAACAACGATGAAGGGGTTAAAGAAGCTGTCATTAAGTGGTTGACATCACAGGCGAAAACTTTTTTATGAAGAAAGATACAAAAACTCGCGCCCTGTTATGGTAAGTAAGTGCCAGTTTTTGCATAGAGTAAAGTAATAAGGTATGGAGTTTTTTTGTAATAATTTTTTGTCTGAGTGCATATTTGCTTTCTTGTACTACCAAATGGGACTTTTAGCAGTCATTAACCTTAGCAGACCCGTCTTGCCCCACTTTCCCCTACACGTTCAAAACAAAATCTGGTGCATATGGAACACTTATGCTGGAAATTATTTCTGGAATAAAGTATATCAATCTAAAATGGCGAGGCGAAAGAACGAAGCATTCGCAAGATGTATCTGTTTCCGCCTCATTAAATCCACTGTCAACGCTTTATGGAAGAGGAAAAACATCGCCAAGTAATATGCAGAATAAACACGGGATATAATCTGGTTTGGTTTGGTTTATTTGGTATTAACGTCCTTTTCAACTGCTATAACCTTTTCAGGACGGCATTATAGGGGCCACAAATTTTGCCTCGCAAGGGTTCTTTAACGTGCAGCCGGCAAACGACTACACGGGACCAACGGCTTTACTTCCCTTCCGAAGGAAGTGCGTGATCTCAGGATTTTCCCCCTGAAAAAATCCTCGTCGTCCTCGGCCGGGGTCGAACTCGCGTCCTCGGGCAACAGAAGCGATCACGCAACCACTGAGCCACCGAGGCCGATGGATATATAACTGGCAATGCTAGTTATATGGAGCCGAGCGGTCGCCCACCAGAAAATTCCTCATTAAACCGATGAGAAAGATCGAACTTGCGTTTGCAATGGACCCATCAACCTCCGGGAAAGAAAAATCAGGAAAAGCTCTTATGGACAATGCACGGAAATTTACCTGAACGTCGGCCTACAAAGAGATCCGAAAAGCTCTGATGGACGTTTTCAATTTGTAAAGGTATGAAGTAACTAGTGTAATAAATCTAAACAAAGACCCTGTGAAAAAGTAAAAATTAATGTTTTCTCTTTTCTTTCGGGACTTTTAGATAACACTCAAAAGCGCAAGTGACATAGTAATATATTTGACAAAACTACTTTGAATATTCGGAATATAATAATGCAGGAAAAATGAAATAAAAGTTAAAAAATCATTATTACATATTATATAATATAAATATTACTTAATATTACGATAATA
>JAHWFO010074832.1:379289-399115 GCA_023313115.1 Rhysida immarginata | reverse complement strand
TGCATATAATATTCCAAAAATTATGGTATCTTTTTCTCTTTTGAATAATCCTGTTGAGAGATTGTGACAGTATACAGTATAACAGTATACAGCATACAGTATACAGCATATACAGTATAATATCATATGCTTTTATTAAATACATAAATGTACAATGCTTGCCACATACAGGGTCGGGACACATTAATATGACCATCTCTCCTCGAACATGTTGGAACGTTCTATGGTATGCAGATGAAAAATCATTGCATATCATTAAAAGCTGACAATAGCAGACGTGTCGGCATCATGGGCAGAGCAAGTAACCTGTCGGACCTCCAAAAGGGGATGATCATTAGCTATCGGGCCAAGGGGGGCAGCATTTCAGAAACGGCCACCTTTGTGAACTGCTCTAGGGCTGCTGTTGTGAAGGTGTACCGTGACTGGACGAACCAGACAGTTTCGAGCAACCGAAGAGGTAACTGTGGGGCCCCACGGGCCATCGTTCCTAGAGGCGAGCGTCGGTTACGGCGCCTGGCCAAGACCAATCGGCGTGCCACTGTTGAGCAACTGACACAGCAAATGAACAGTGGGGCCACTAGGCGTGTCAGCACCAAGACAGTGCAACGATCTCTCTTGAGGTTGGGGCTCCGGAGCAGGCGTATGGTAATAGCAGCCATGTTGACGCCTGTGCATCGCCGAAAACGCCTCCAATTCACAATGGAATATCGCCATTGGACCTCGGCCGAGTGGCAAAGGGTTGCTTTCTCTGACCAGTCGCGGTTTCTGGTGAACAGAGTGGACGGACGATGGAGAATTCGCCGGGAAGCATCTGAGAACAGGCATCCCGACAGCATCGTTGGCAGACGACAGACTGGTGGGTGAGGTTTAACTGTTTGGGGGATGTTTTCATGGTAAGGTCTGAGTCCACTGATACCGCTGGAGGGTACACTGAATGCTGTTCGTTACCTGACGATCGTCGTAGACCAGGTACACCCCTTCATGTCGACAGTGTTTCCTCGGGGTGATGGCACCATTCAACAGGACAATGCCATACTGCCAAAATTGTCCACGACTGGTTCGAGGAGCATGAGGATGAATTCAAGCTACTCCCATGGCACCAAACTCCCCGGACCTCAACCCCATTGAACATTTGTGGGACCATCTCGATCCATCACGCACGGTGATGGAATTATGGAATGCACTGATCGCCGGATGGTCCCAGATACCTGCAACCATCTTCCGAGGACTTATTGACTCTCTGCCACGTCGACTAGCTGCTGTGCTTGCCGCCAAAGGTGGATATTCCGGATACTAGCAGCTGGTCATATTAATGTGTCCCGACCCTGTACAGTTAATGCTTCTAGCATAAATAAGAAAATAAAATTTAAATTATTTATATAGTGAAAATAAACTAGAATCGGAAGTTTTCACTTTAGTGCAGTTACGGTCTCCTTGAACAAATTCTTTGGTGGGTACACTTCGCCGTTAAAGAGACTATATCCAAATACCAATGTTGAATCTTGAAAGATGGCAATTCTGGGCAGATCATTTCAGGCTTACTTGATATTCTCGAGAAATTACAAGGATCGCTAAATAACATGAATGCGTTATCATCAATTTAAATAGTTTTTAGCGTTCGCATCTGGTCTGACAATTTTATGCAGTTACATATCCAATACCTGTCAAAAATAACTATGTTTGCAGACAGAAGTGTAACATTAATTTGTACAATTCATTCTTATAAATATTCTATTGGTTTCTTTTTAAAATTCTATTGAGAATTGTTTGTAATAATTTCTAAGGCTTCTTCTTCTTTCAATTTCTCTGACGGTAGAATATACCATTAGTACATATTTCCCCAATACATGTAAAGTTACCATGGAAATTAAACAAATTCAAATATTACAAAAAGTAATGCCTTTCACAAAACGGTTTACAATTGTCATTAGGATGCGTCACAATCCAAATATTTTGTAGTAAATGGATATATACCTTTATTTCCAAAATGCCATTAAAAATATTATAAAGACGTAAAGGGGAAAAAAACTGATAAAAACATCCGATTTGCATTCTGCGTGACATTAGCATATCATTGAATTTTAAGGTGTTAGCTCCTAGCAGTATTTTTAACAGTTTTTTTTTAATTTTTCAATATCCTTTACCTCCGTAGTGTATAATCGGAAAGAAGTAATAAATCTTACAAATTGCCGTCATAAATTCTTAATGGGCGAAAAACAGGTTGATATTACTTTTTAAAACAACGCATTTTATTGGCTAACATTATTTGCCAGTATCATGAAATAAAACTGCATCATAATTTCTTTCTTAAAAATCTGCTTGGTATTTTTCGATCTCTTAAGTAGAACAGCGCCACTTTATAAAAATTCTTAAAAAAATCGCCATCTGTTTTTCTTTTTAATCATCATAGCTATAAAAAAAAATATCTCTACAGCGAGGCCTTAATAGTCAAATGTCTCTTTTTCTTCTCACCCTTTTAGAGCTATGCATTCAATTATAATATGAACTTATATAAAAGTATTTTGGCCGACTCCACCTCTCTCTCTCGCTTTCTCTCTAAATTTTTTAATCTTGGTTCTCCTCCCCTTTTTAATCCCATTCGAATAAACAGGAAATTGAGCCACGTTTTCCCCTTTCTACCTTTGATTTCCCTTAATAACAATGATCGTGTCCGAGGCAAATGAACATTCTGTGGCATGCGATGGGCCAATCCATCCACGCGTCTCGCATCCTAATGGCTACATTTTAGGCTTAGGTAGCTAATCAAAAAAAGATCTTTACATCTCAACTCAGAAAGTCAGTTTTTTAAGGCGTGAATCACCTTATCATACTTGATCATTTCCTTTTCTATCCTTTTTAATTTCTCAACACTATTATTTTAGCCGTAGAAGAACTTGGGAGGGTGGCATAGATTATAACACAAAAAATAAAACGTTAATGATAGACAATACATATCACGTCGTCGTTTGAAGAAAATGTCTTTTGGAAAAGTATGTCCACACAAGGTGAGCGAGCTAAGCGATCCTTCGAACTGTTTAAAGTGGCGTAGTTTTTCCCTAATTTGATATGAACACGAACATTCATTACGTTGGCCAGAATTTATCCTTGTCTCGAGTTTTTTGCCTAATTTAATTCACTCTATTAAGAATAAATGGTAGGATATCTAGTGAGCAAAGAATTATCTATTCACTAGTTCAAGTTTAATTGCACCTATTAGTCTCTACACAATTATAAGCTTCTGAATAAAACCCTGAACTTACGGTTTACAATTGGTATGAGATATTACAAAACAAAACAGGACTTATGACATTTTTGTGACCAAACTATTATCTATCCACTTAAATACGAGGGTCATTCCACAGTAATGCACAATATTTAAAAAATTTTTTTTTATTCTACACCCTAACAACTTATGGAGGCCATAGATACATCTTCAACATATCATTTTCCCACAATATCCCCGTCCCTTTCAACTGCCTTACGCTACTTTAGAACCAGGGCGTGCATACCTGCACGGTAAAAGTCTCGACCAGCACGTTTGAGCCACTGTTTAACAGCGTGCACGAGGGAGTCGTCATCTTCAAACTTCGTTCCGCGAAGGGATTCCTTCAGTTTATCAAAGAAATGGTAGTCGTATGGTGCCAGATCAGGACTGTAAGGCGGATGGTTCAGTGTTCTCCATCCAAGTACTCTGATCTCCCGATGTGGTCGAACATGACTCATTGTCCTGTAACGTGCTGCACATTGTCAAGTCTTTGTGTAGTGCATGGTCTCCCACTGCGAGGAGAACCCCAATATTGACGTGACCTCTTTCACCTGATAATCTGTTTGCCCACCGACCAATCTTACTGCCATCGACAGCTGCATCTCCATACAACTTTATCAACCTTTTGTAAATGTTTTTCATTGTCTGGTTCTCGCAACAAAGGAACTCGATCACGACAAGTTGCTTCTGAAGAATCTTGAAGGAGTGCTATCATGGCGCCACTCACGTAAACGACTTAAACTACATTTGAATATAAGCGGGAAATATGTATCTATGACCTCCATAAAATGAAAAGATGTAGAATAAAAAATAGATTAAAAAAAATATTGTGCATTACGTTTGGAGTGACCCTCGTATTTGGGCAGATGTACAATCAAAATTTAATTTTTAATATTTAGTGGGACCTTCTTTGGCCTTGACAATATCTTCCTACTAAAGAATTTTGTGTATTTTTCATCGAGATCATTTCAGGTTTTTACAACAAGTTCTTTTAACTTTAGTCTGCAGTATTTCATCTTCATTTCCATTATGGCCCAAAGGTGCTCGATTGGATTTAAGTCAAGTGACTAGGGAGCCAAACACTTTAAGTTTCTTGGATTTGAGGAATCCTTTCACAGAATGAGGTGCATGTTTAGGATCTGACAAGGGAAGTACACTTAGTTGTACGACGCATTTTTTTTTTCGCGCAAGCATACCTTGGAAGCGTTGCTTCCAGGTTAAGTGGATTCGTGCATATTGTTGAGTAGTGGAAGAGAGAAGTTGAGAGCGCATTAATACACATATACATACACACACACAAGCTTTAACAATGGAGTCTTTGTATGACTCTATGTGCTCAAATTTTTTCGTTTTCTCGGTTTATTTTGAAAGAAACAAAATTTAGCGATATCTTATTTTACAAGCTTTAGATAAGTAGCTTTAGATGAGTAACATATTTCAATTTTGACCTCGTAATTTGAGTGTGCTGATTCCAAATCTGAACTCCAAATTTCTCTATCACGTCAGGATCTCGAGTTATAGATAGAAACTACAATGTTGAAAAATGACATTATGAGACTGTTTTACACAACTGAAACTTAAGCAATATTATTTTACTTAAACATTTAAAATGTTTTTAAACATAGCTTAGATTTCATAAAAATATTTCTATACAGTAGATGAAGATAAAGCATTTATTCAAAAATGTTTTAAAGATTTGCTCTGGCGCTTGTGCGTAGCATTATGAAGGTGTATTAATGTTGTAGATTGACTTCCTAAAATTTCAATCAAATCCGTGATTACATGTACGTGCGGTCCCCTTGTCAGTGGACACTACGAACACGCTAGCGAAACTAAGGGCGTTTCCATAATGTCCGCTCGGTCGCACCCGTTCGAAGTTTCCCTGTTCAGAAACCAGAAAAAGTCACCCATCATATTTGGATCGAAACGGCCTTGGTATCTTGTCTCCATTAAATTAATTTCTTGGGGAAATCTTTCACCATGTTCGTCGCTTATAGTCCCTAAGTCCATCGGGAAGAAATGGCAATAACTTTACATCCTGACGTGATAGAGAAATTTGGAGTTCAGATTTGGAATTAGTACACTCAAATTCGTCTAGAACACCTACATTTGTCAAAGTTGGTGATAAAAAGTGTTTTTTGTTGACCAGTGTAATCTATTATTGATTTTTCGATTTTGGTACTCGTGTGTATTTGTGAAGTCTTTATGAGGAAATTTGGTGTTCAATATGACCAAGGCATTTTTTAAGTAAAACTGTAGCAGTTTCTACCCATTATAATTTCGATGGAGTTCTCCACATTCTCCTCTTACTTCATCATATGCAGTTGAATCATACCCCAATCTGGCAGTCAGGTCTCCCATTATTATTAATTGGTTCTTGCAGTCATCTACGATTTTCTGGAATGCATCACAAAACCTAGCTTTTCAGTCTAATTCCGCGTCCTCATTTGGTCCATAGACAATAATGAGAGTGTTATTTCTTCTTCAATTGTTACTGTCATCATCCTTTCGTTTATGAAGGATCACTCCCTAACCTCTTGTTTATGATCACTATCTATCATGCAAGCGACTCCTGCTTTACCTCTTTAGTTATGGGGGACTCCCGAGGACATTAGCGCCGATCTATTATGCAATTGTTCACATCCCTGTTCTTTCTTCTTGGTTTCCGTTATTCCTACCAGGTGAATTTTGTTTTTGATCATTTCTTTTTTTAATTCCACTTCTTCCCCATTTAATCCTCTCACCTTCCACGTATCATACTTGAGGGTACCGTGTCCTCGCTATTTCATCCTTGATTTAATCCGCCCTACAGTATCTCTTTAATCTTAAACAATTCAGCCTAGCAGGTGATTGGCCTGCTGCGACCTAGCTTGGTGGAGAGGGCACCTCCTAGAGCCCCCAAGCTGGCTTTACCAGAGCCCCGTTTCTTCTCAGGGTTCCCGTACGGCCTTCAGAGCTTCCGTTTTTAAGTCTTCGCTGCATCTCACACTTAAAAGCATTCTCCTCCTTTATGCCGTTGTCCAAGTCTCCCGAGGCGTGAACGTGGGGTTAGGCTTATGGGAGACGAGACATATAAGTAAATATATGCCGAAGAAAGTAAATATTTTCATCAGTTGCTGTACTTCAGAAAATTCGAGGATCAGTCAATAAGTAATGCAACATTTTTTTTCTAAGTAAATTTGGTTTATTGAAGTTTTAATTACATCATTCAGGTTCCCAATTCTTCGGTTACACAAACTTATTTTTCGACATAATCTCCATTCAAGTCTATAGACTTACCCCACATGTATGTTATAGCGTGTATATTTGCATACTCTTTTGGTTTCTATCGCAACTAATCCCCATGTTCTGATGATGGCAAAGGTTGCACGAACGACTCAATCAGTAACGACTCTGTAAACGCATATAAATATTTGTTACTGTCATCTTTTTCTCCAAAAGAAATTCAGTTACTGCTCTCTGTTTGGAACGCACCTCACTCATAGAAGCCATATTTTTTCGTTGCCAATTACTGGAAGACGATGAAATTACATGAGCTAATGAGAGAAAATTAAGGATGCTACGCATGCATGGACGCATGGACATGGACATTTATCAAAATGGACGAAATCTCATGTGAGATCGATGGCTTCAACCACAGCTAGCAACTGAAAGAAATTCATTTGGTTTAAAAAGTATTCCTTATTACCACACCCAACGCAAATACGGTGTATTGCAGGTTTTTATTAGCGTACACGTTGAAAATGAAAGAAATCAATTTACGTCTTTTTAGAAATAGCATTAAGTAAAATGATTAAGTTTTATTTCATCACTTTTCCAATTCAAACTTCTATATCCACATGATGCATGTTCTTAATAGTTTCATATCCAATAGAAATTTACAAAGTAAATCCTATCTCAATGAGGCTCAGGTGAATCAGAATTCCATTTATTTATTAGCTGATATACCCGGCGTTGTTCGGGCTTTTGTTTGACGAAATTTTGCAATATCTGAATGTGAATGTACAGACACGAAAAATTCTGTTTTATTATACCCACAATTTCGACCATAGCATCATGCATTTATCCGTGCGGTGATGCCTTTGCATTTCGCTATTAAGCAGCTGCGAAAACCTCGTGCATAGTTTCTTAATTGAAAAGGTTATGACCATGGAGATCTAATATTAACATGGAGTTAGCATTAGATCTCAATGGTTATGACACTCCCGTTTCAACGCGATGGACTGCGCCGTTGATTTTCATCACGCTAGGTGGCGCGTCAGTCAAGTATGGTTTGACGCAAGCGAAATTCTAATGAAATAGTTACTAAAAAGGACATTCAACAAAATTTGAAGATTCTAGGAGTGAAAAATAGTGGAGATAAAGCTACATTACAAAAAAGGCTAAATTTCTACATGAATAATAAAATAATAAAATAGAAATTTGCGTGTAAATAATTATTTTGGTTTAGCTTAAACAAGTGGGTAGATAAAAATTTGAACAGGGTTTTACTTAAATTTCTTAGTAATTCAGTATTTGCCTGTAGTCATAGTGAGCTTTATCTCACCACTTTATCCAAACTTGCTTGATGAATTTTTATCCTAAGCAAATTTTAATGACCCAAGTACAGAAAGCTTACGCTTGCAGTTTAATGCACGGAACGCTCTAGCCAATTTTGAAAAGGAAAGGAAATTATTTTTAACCAGATTCTTAAAATGTATCTAATTTTTTCAGACAGATTTGTCAAAATTCTCCTTATCTAATCACATTTTCATTCCGGAAGTGAATTTGTAATAGAGTCTATTGATCCAAACTAAAACAAATTGATTAACATTGAAAATATTTTGCAAACGCATGCTTGAGTAACATTGAAACTATTAACATTTGATCTTGAAGGGAAAGGGGACACATAACATAACAATCAAGCCGGCTCTGTGGCCGAGAGCGCTAAGGCGCAGGTCTTGTTGCTCTCGGAACTGGAGAGTCGTGAGTTCGAATTCCGCCGAGGGCAGGGATTTTTGTGTTTGTCCTTGGTTTTGGCGCATTATTCCCTCAAGGAATCCGTGCCAAGATTATCGTTACCTATGTAGAACGAAAATCTAACCCACTTTAAGAATACTAACAAAACATGACAATTTGATGAAAATACATTTATAAAATCACAAATGCATTTAAATTCAGAAAAGTTGAAACCAGTGAAATTGTGTTTCATTTAAATTACCAGTGAAATAGTGAATCAAAACCAATTCAATGTATTGGTAATGATAGCTTACTCATTTTCATGCGGCATAGTCGCAATACCATACTTTGCAAAAAAGTGCAACCCGAAAAAAGTGCGGTGGCGCAGTCTATCCCTCTGTTATTTTGACCACCAAATCGCAGCTGCTTAATGCCGGCGACCACTGGCGTCAACTGGTGGTCACCCAGTGAAACGCGCAAACCCGAAATTGTGGATACTAGCAGAGGCACCCGGCGTTGCCCGGGATTACAGTTGTAGGTAAATACAATAAACTCAAGGAGTTAGCTAGTAACTCAAATTAGTTTTCAGTAATTCTATAATTGCCTGCTGAGGATGAACTCCCGCTGTTCATATGTTTCCGACGCCCAGATAACCTTTTATCTTCTCTGACCCAAAGAAAGAAAAAGAAAAAAGATAGATGAAAAAAATTGATTGATTGAGATCAGAAGTACGTTAAATGTTGACCCAGGCTATAAGTTATAACCATTCTACGTTTTATCAGAATCCGTTCAGTGGTTTTTGTGTGATGTACGTACAAACAAACAGACAAAACTTCCAAAAAAAGATTTTTACAAGCGTTATATCACTTATCCGTCATCCCCTAAATATGGTTTACAAGTAGTCATCTTTAGCATATATCCTTTTATGCACCATGAATATGCATACACACCAAACCAAAATTTGCAGAACACATCCAACATAAAAAACTTAGAAGAAACACTGTCTCCCAAAATCATTATAAACAATCTGAACAAAATAAAAATAAACTTATGTATAACAAAGCGCACACTTTAAGATAAAACCCATTTATTACATAACCAAATCCAATCAGAACATCAAAGCATATTTAAATTTCTAAATTCAATTTGGCAATAGTAACACCATCTACAACAATATAAAAACTAACAACAACAACCAACAATAATACACACACCTGTTTGATTTGCAGGTTGTTAGGGGTTTTTTGATTTCATTTTGAAATGTGGGAGTTGGATCTTTATTTAATTTTATAAAGTTATTTTCAACGATAAATTCGTCAATTTTTTGAAAATAGAGATCTTTTTGTATAATTACTGTTGCATTCCCTTTATCTGCTTTTAAGGAAAAAACTAAAACACATACTGATGCCGTTTTTTAAACCTTATAAATATCCTCCAAGCCTTGGACTAAAATCAAAACAAAAAATTAAGAAAACAACTAAAAGAAGAAAGAAAAAAGGAAAGAAAAAAGAAAGAAGATATAAGAAAAATATAATTCCTCTGTAACTTCGTGACTGATCGGGATCAAAAGTACCCTAAAGGTTGTCTAAGACTATAAGCTATAACCATACTAAGTTTTTGCGTGATGCGGATACGAACAAACAGACAGACAACAGATTTATTATATATATAGATAGAAGAAGAAGAAGAAGATTATTTCATTCCAGGGTTCTTGTGTCTCGTCCTCCTTTTTTCTACATCCATCAATTATTAATAAAAAAAAAAGTGTGTTCGTAAGGAAATGTTAATTAATTTCAGTTTTTTCTTGACTCTTATTAAAAGTTTCTATGTGTATTTATAGTTTAATTTTCATTTATAAATAAACTCGAACAAAGTTTAGGTTTGTTAATCCATAAATCAAGGAGCAAATAAATAATCATTAAAATTTTTTACAAAGTCTAGGAAATAAGATGAAAAAAAATTATCATAAAACATTTTTATAAAACAAATTTATTAAAATTTTAGAAAATAAATAATACAGTAAAAATATTAGTTATTTCAAATATGTTGAACTTCTTATTTATTTCTTTATATAGATGGAGTCTGCAATTTTTTTTTATTTCATTTCACATTTCGCTATTGACTTGCAAAATTAATGTGAAGGGCGGATTTAAAAACTTCCAATGAAATAGGTGCGAACCTGATGAATCACCTTGCAACCTCGGCCGGATAGGCGTGGGCAATCATTCAAGAATTATGGACATATAATCTTGCAATTGTAAATAAATAAATAAATAAATAAAATTTGACCTATCATAATCCTTTATGGGCTATGCAATATACTTAAACATAAAATAATAAAAAAACTATTCTAGTTGATCAAAGCAATAAATTAACGCTGCTCACTAATGTTTTGTTCTATGAAATCGCGCTTGCTTCTGTTTAAAGAAAATAAATCGCCCACGGCAGAGACATAATGCTTTGAGAAGACCGTTTATTTAGTTTTTTTTAATTTTTCAGCTATAAATAATTTCATTCCCGTTTAGAAAAATAAATTTGAATTTATTCACCCTCCACCAACTACGAAATTATTACTCCAACAAGAATATAAGTCGTAAAACGATTTTCAAATATGCTGAAAAGAAGAATGTTAAAATTTGTTGTTTTATATTACCGTAATATTTTATATACAGCCATGGCGAAAACTGCAAGTATATTTACGAATTCGATTGCAGCGTTCACACGAACGTTTCCAACATGCACCTATGTCCTATGCGCACGATTAAATGTTTTAAACTACTGCGCCTATGTCCTATGTGCACGACTAAATGTTTTAAACTACTGCGCCTATGTTCTTTCCACTGTCAGAGCCATTCATCCCTTCTTAATAAAAGTTACCATAAACGTTAGGAGAGAAAAATCATTGTTGCAAAGCATTGTCGGGAAAAATCTTGTAAGCATTCCAAGGAGCGTTACCTGTGACGCAGATGTAATTTTAAATTTTAATATTTCACTTTTACTTGCAGTTGGTTTAAATAAACAATGGAAATTCCTTTGATTCTATCCACACTCACATCTGTTTTATTACTTCACGTTCAAACACAAAACAATACAAATACCTTGTCTCGTGCAACCAAATAACGTAAAGGATAGGAAGGAAAGGCTCGCTTAGACGTAAATGGCGCTATTAAAGTCTGGCGGGAAATGTGGGTTGCAGAGAAGCTCCCATTCGATGATCGGGCAGCTTTTATCACGTGATATAAACACAGCCTTTACTTCTTATCCTTGTACGTTTTGACGTAGAACTACGTCTATCAGGGGTGCAGCCGAGGAAAAATTCAGTCGCGGTTTTTCGTTCAAAAAGTGATGTACATATCTCAGTCTATATCTTTCTATCACTATATCTTACAACTATGGTCATTATCTCGTTGGAAAGAAAAAGGTTGAGTCTTGAATAATAAGCAAAAATTTCACCAAATGAGCCACTGGGTCCAAAGTTACAGCAAGTTAAAGTTAAGTGAATTTTATGCTCGCCATCGTAATAACGGAGTGGTGCTGCTGCAGCATATACGTGTGCGGCGTGTATTGGAACTAATTGGAGCTAACCATGGCCTACGAGAAAAGGCCGTGCATTTAATATAAAGAAGGCCTGTGCAGTAAGTATAAAAACATGGAAACACGAGCGTTTTAAGATAATATCATAAAAATCCTGTCATCTGCCGGCGAAATCAGTACATCATCATTTATATAAAATCAGCGACCGTGGAAGTTGTCACAACAAAGAAAAAATCTAACAATGGGTTATTTCCCGATTATACAAACGGGTGGGTTCGCTTCTAGTTTTCTATTAAAAATATGTTGTAAAATAATAAAATATACCGGGTAGGCAAGAAATAACGTGAGGTGTTCAGAGCTCGCTAGCGGACATTCTATTAGGCCAAATGCAGTACATTTTGGTGTATATACTTAGTGGAACATGCAGTTTCGATTTCTGCAAAAAAAAAAAAAGTATCAAAAGTCGCCATAGGGGGCGCTTATTTCAAGAAAACAATGAATACCTAATTGTCAAATGAATAAATACCGTACAAATCAACTTTAGTAACAACAATAAACAATGTTTTATTTTTAATTACAAATGTGTTTCAATATGACCACCAGTGTGTTGTTCAAATAGCTGCAAGCGGTACACGACATTTTCTACGGCAGCTCGCAGCATATCTGCATTAATTAGTCTGATAAGTAACGTTATTTGATCCTTTAAGGTTGAGTGGTCAGGAACATGTGCTTGATACACAAGGCTTTTCAAATATCTTACTTACTTTTCAAACCCGCTTATCCGTTAGGGTCGCGGGGACAGCAGCCCTATGGAGGATCTCCAGCGATCGCGATCTTCCGCCATCAGGAGCATGTCCTCCCTGGTAATATCCAAGCGACTCGAACCCAGATTCTCCATGTAGTCTAGCCACCTGGTTCTAGGCCGATCCCTTGGTCTCTTACCCACCGGCTTGGAAAATAACAACTGCCTAGGAAGACAAGTTTGCGGCATCCGTATCACGTGGCCATACCAGCGCAACTGAGATCTCTCAATGCGGAGAAGTAGCGGCTCAACACCTAAAGATTCCCTTATTGTGCTGCTGTACACTCTATCTAGTAAGGTAACACCTGCCACACCTCTCAGGAATCTCATTTCGGCCGCTTGTACCCGCGATCGCACTCTTTCGGTCATTACCCAAGCCTCATGACCATAGGTGAGAATGGGGACAAAGATAGATTTGAAGACGGAGAGCTTGGCTTTGTTACCCAGCTCTCGTTTCGTTACCACGGATCGCCACAGTTCACGTCTGACAGCTTGCTGCACCGATCCGAGCATCCAATTCTTTCTCCTGCCGTCCATCACTCGTGAATGCAATCCCGAGATACTTGAACTTCTCCACCTAACATGGAGAGCGCACTGAGCAGGCTGTCTTGAAAGAACCAGAACTTCGGTTTTAGCCACACTGATCTTCATCCCAGCTTCTTCACATTTGGCTGCAAACCGGTCTAGTGCATGCTGAAGGTTCGTGCGAGAAGACCCAAGCAGGACAAGGTCGTCCGCAAAGAGCAACCTCTCCATCAGGCAGTCGCCCACACAAACACGCTCATCGCCTCGGCTGCCCCTGTCTATCCAGTCCATAAAGATAATGAACAAGATGGGCGACAGTACGCATCCTTGGCGGAGTCCAACACCCACGGTGAACGGTCTTGACTTAATGCCATTTATCCGGACACACATCTCAGGGCTTTCGTACAGAGACATGATAGCAACCAGTAATTGCCCATCCACTCCATACTCTTGCAACACTTGCCAGAGCTTCTCCCGAGGAACTCTGTCATATGCTTTTTCGAGGTCCACAAAGCAAGCGTAGACCTCTTTTGCATACTCCCAGGATTTCTCAAAGATTTGCCTTAGAGCAAAGATGTGATCCATCGTGCTTCGGCCAGGTCGGAAACCACACTGCTCCCCCGACAGTTTGGAGTCGACTATTTCCCGACTTCTCTTCTCCAGACACTTAGCGTACACTTTCCCAGGAATGCTGAGCAAAGAGATGCCTCGATAGTTGTTGCAATCTCTCTGATCTCCCTTTTTAGCACATTTTCTATATATAGAAATGTGCTTATGTGATCGGTTTGTCCAGCTGTCCGTCCGTCCGTCCGTCCGTCCGTCCGTCTGTAGACAATCCCACAATTCATTGCGTTGCATATATTGAATTGCATGTATTGCAATCTCACAATTCATTCAATCATGTCTTGAATTGCTGGAAGAAACGAATTATCCTCGCATTTGGTAAAACGCGTGTTGAGAACATGGGTTCGGTTCTGCGCGTGCTCTAAACATTAATGAGATGGTGTGCGTGCAGGATGCACGTGTTTGACGATTATTAAAAGGGCAGTTCGCTCCCTAAATCAAGAGAATTTTTTTATTCCGAGGGAGCATAGCATTTATTACGATAACTTGAAAACGAATAACCTTTTTCACAGTCTGTTTTCACCAATCCATTAAAATGGGACAGAGTACGCAGAAGTACGAACGTGAGATAGCAGGAATAAGTACGTGCTCTAATAGCACGTGCTTAAATAGTACCATTATGATACCCTCTTAAACATTTCCTATAACAAAATATGGCAAGTAATATATCAAACAAATTGTAACAACATATCATGAACGAATATAAAAGAGTAACTAGTGATAGCAAGTATCGGTCTAATGGCACGTGTACGTGCAAGGATGTCTCATGAATGAATATAACGGTATATAGTGATGTCTGAATTGTTTAGTAGTACGTGTTTTAATGGTACCAAGTGGTACCATTGGAACTTTCAATGCTAGGATATGGCATGTAATATATCAAACGACTCGTAACAACGTGCCATGAGTGACTATCACGAGAAAATAATGATAATGGTTAACAGTTTAGTAGCACGTGCCCTAATGGTGCCCTATGAAACCATTGGAACTTTCAATGCTAAGATATGGCATGTAATATATCAAACGACTCGTAACAAGGTGCCATGAGTGAATATCACGAGAAAATAATGATAATGGTTATTGGTTTACTAGCACGTGCCCTAATGGTGCCCTATGAAACCATATGGTACCATTGGTAATTTCAATGCTAAGATATGACATGTAATATATCAAACGACTCGTAACAACGTGCCATGAGTGAATATCACGAGAAAATAATGATAATGGTTATTGGTTTACTAGCACGTGCCCTAATGGTGCCCTATGAAACCATATGGTACCATTGGTAATTTCAATGCTAAGATATGGCATGTAATATATCAAACGACTCGTAACAACGTGCCATGACTGACTATCACGAGAAAATAATGATAATGGTTAACAGTTTAGTAGCACGTGCCCTAATGGTGCCCTATGAAACCATTGCAACTTTCAATGCTAAGATATGGCATGTAATATATCAAACGACTCGTAACAACATGTAATGAATGAATATCATGAGAAAATAATGATAATTGTTATTGGTTTAGTAGCACGTGCCCTAATGGTGCCCTATGAAACCATTGGAACTTTCAATGCTAAGATATGGCATGTAATATATCAAACGACTCATAATAAGGTGCCATGAGTGAATATCACGAGAAAATAATGATAATGGTTATTGGTTTACTAGCACGTGCCCTGATGGTGCCCTATGGAACCATATTGTACCATTGGAAGTTTCAATTCTAACACATGGCATGTAATATATTAAACGACTCGTAACAACATGTAATGAGTGAATATCATGAGAAAATAATGATAATTGGTATTGGTTTAGTAGCACGTGCCCTAATGGTGCCGTATGAAACCATTGGAACTTTCAATGCTAAGATATGGCATGTAATATATCAAACGACTCGTAACAACATGTAATGTGTGAATATCATGAGAAAATAATGATAATTGTTTTTGGTTTAGTAGCAAGTGCCCTAATGGTGCCCTATGAAACCATATGGTACCATTGGAACTTTCAATGCTAAGATATGACATGTAATATATCAAACCACTCATGACAAGGTGCCATGAGTGAATATCACGAGAAAATAATGATAATGGTTATTGGTTTAGTAGCACGTGCCCTAATGGTGCCCTATGGCATGATATGGTACCATTGGAAGTTTCAATTCTAACACATGGCATGTAATATATCAAACGACTCGTAACAACATGTAATGAGTGAATATCATGAGAAAATAATGATAATTGGTATTGGTTTAGTAGCACGTGCCCTAATGGTGCCGTATGAAACCATTGGAACTTTCAATGCTAAGATATGGCATGTAATATATCAAACGACTCGTAACAACATGTAATGAGTGAATATCACGAGAAAATAATGATAATGCTTATTGGTTTACTAGCACGTGCCCTAATTGTGCCCTATGGAACCATATGGTACAATTGGTAATTTCAATGCTAAGATATGGCATGTAATAGATCAAACGGCTCATATTAACGTGCCATGAGTGAATATCACGTGTAAATAATGATAATAGTTATTGGTTTAGTAGCACGTGCCCTAATGGTGCCCTATGGTACCATATGGTAACCTTGGAACTTTCAATGCTAAGATATGGCATGTAATATATCAAACGACTCGTAACAACGTGCCATGAGTGACTATCACGAGTAAATAATGATAGTGGCAATTGATTTTGTAGCACGTGCCCTAATGGTACAATACAGAATTTATAGAACTTTTAATGCTAAGATATGGCGTTTAATATATCAACCAACTCCTTACGCGTTATTAGATCTTTTGTTATCCATAGCGTATTTGAATCAAGAGTATAGTACTCTTAGGCTTAATGGTATTTAAAACTCATTACTAATTAATTTATTAGTAGTTAATCGCTTGCTTCAATAAGAGTTTAGTAATTTAATATGAAAAATCTAATAGATGCTTACACATAACGCTTCAGCAATTGAGGCTCACTTCGTTTAACATTACGTGAGAATTCTTACAAATTAAAGAACTTTTATTTTTTTAAGTGTACGAGGAATAACTTCACTCTCCATTTACCTTTCATTCTTCAAGTTTATTCTTTTAAATTCTCTCTATACGTTAGCCTATTTAAATAGTAATTTACAATTTAGTTTTCATATTTATTTATTTACTCTCAAGTGTTTTAAAATGTTGGTTAATTCTATATATCCATGTACGATGCTATAAATAGAAAATGTGCTCCCTTTATCCGCTTTGGCGGTAAAATCATTCTTGTTGAAGATAGGGATCACAATTCCTGTCTGCCATTGCTTAGGGGCCTGTCCAGATATCCAAGCAACCTGACACACTCGAGTCAGCCCCAGGATACCATCCTGATTTAAGGCCTTTAACATCTCGGACCGGATTTCATCATCACCTGCAGCTTTGCCAGTCTTCAGGGACTTAATTGCCCATCTGACTTCTGTTTCAGTGATACTACCGTGACTATTCTCCGCTCCAAGGTGCACCTCGTATGCCTCAGTTGTTGTTGTCACCGGATTAAGAAGAGATGCAAAGTATTCCTTCCACCTATGCAATACGCTCTCCTCCGTTTTCAGAAGCCTCCCATCTGAACTCTTAATAGTTTGTGATGAAAGAGACTTCTTTCCACGGAGGCGGCGCACGGTCTGCCAGAACACCTTGTTTGCCGAACCATAGTCTGCCTCCAATTTCTCCCCGAACTTCTCCCAGGCCTTGGCTTTAGCTGTTGATACTGTCTTTGCTGCTGCTTTTCGCGCCTCAGTGTACCGCACTCGACTCGAAGTTGACTTATTTGCAAGCCATAGCAAATAGGCTTCCTTCTTTGCCTTGACAGCTTCTTGGACTTCACCGTTCCACCATGCAGTCCTTTTCTCACCGCCCTGCGCCACACTCAGCCGCTTACGACCACAGCACAAAGCAGCCGAAGTAATCACAGCAGTTTTAAACAACTGCCACTCCTCTTCAACAGTACCACGATCACTGGATAGTTCTTTGAAACTTGAAGATATGCTATCTGCAAAGGTCTTCCTCACAGCTCTATCCTCCAGTGCCTCCCATTTGATGCGCCAAGTTTGTCTGAACCTAGTATTTCGCTTGGTTGGCATGGATTCAGAGAACCGCAAAGTGCAGATAACAAGGTGGTGATCAGTTGATAGTTCTGCCACTCTTCTCACACGAGTATCCAACACTGATCGGAATAAGTCAGCTGAAACGATTACAAAATCAATCAGTGACTTCTGGTCCATTGCATCCCTGTACCAGTTATACTTATGGACATCCCTGTGCTGGAAGAAGGTGTTTGTGATGGAAAGTCCATTGTTGCAACAGAGATCCAACAAGCACCTCCCATTCGCATTTAAATCGGGGTCACCATTCCTCCCAATCACGCCCCTCCACGTTTGGTCATCAGCCCCTACGTGTGCATTGAAGTCGCCCATCAGGATGACAGAATCTGCACTCCCTCTCCTGCTAAGAGCAGCATCAACTTCATCTAGAAAAAGTGGGTACTCTGTGACTGCATTCGGAGCATATGCAACGAATAGAGAGAGAGACCGTTTCCCTATCTGAAGCCTCAGGAGACACAGTCTTCCACCTAAGGGGGTCCAATCTGCAACATAATCTGCCAGCCGGGGACTTGTGAGTATCCCCACTCCCGCCTGGGCAGTCATGTTAGGGTTGACACCAGAGTAGAAAAGCTTCCACCCTCCTTCTAAGTCCACAGTTCCAGAACCTGGACATTTCGTAGAGGTAATACCTATGATATCCAGTCGATACCGTTTGGCTTCCTCCACTAACTCTGATTCCTTTCCTGTCATGGAGAATACGTTCCAAGTGCCGATTGACAGCACCCGATCCCGTTGTCGCTTTACCAGTTTCTCCTCCTGGGTAAAGGCATGCGCTGCCCCCGACCGTTTCCCCAAGCGCATAGCGAGTGCACTGGTGGGGCTTCTCGGAGGCATTGCTCCGAGATAACAGCCGGGAGACTGTCGACTATTTTTCGAACGAGAGCCTCTGCCTAACTCCCGAACGCGGGTGACTTTAACCTGCGCCACACCCGATGCAGTATGAATTCTCTCATTTGTCAACATCATGAGATATATGTTTGTTTGGATACTCTTCGTCTCACTTCTCAACCATGACCTTTCTGGTAAGGGTGACCCTAAGGTAGCCGTGCTACAACCAGCATAGCTCACAGAATCCCTGAAGCACCCAAACCCCTGACCCACGGTAAGGGGGCATCCACTCAGGGGTTTCAAATATCCACATAACCAAAAATCATAAGGGTTGAGATCAGGCGACCTGGGTGGCCATACCATGGGAAATGCACGACTAATTATTCTGTTGTCTGAAAAACGTTCTCGCAAGATCTGCTGCACCTGACGTCCGATGTGCGGTGGCGCACCATCCTGCATAAAAATGGTAGAATCCAGACAACCCTTTTCCTGCAATCGTGGTATCACAAAATTCTCAAGCATATCGGCATACCTGGCAGAATTGACGGAACAAGTCACCGGTCCACGGGGACGGATTTCTTCAAAAAAGTACGGGCCGATGATGAAAGAAGCAGTAAAGCCGCACCATAATGTTAGTTTCTGTGAATGCATAGGAGTTGGCAGACACACTTGTGGATTTGATGCAGCCCAAATACGGCAGTTGTGGGTATTGATATCACCATTCAAATAAAAATGTGCCTCATCACTCCATAAAATTTGCCATGGCCATGCATCATCCACTTCCAAACGTGCTAAAAATCTCAACGAAAAGTCAGTTCGGGTACGTTCATCTCCAGGAAGCAATTGTTGAACAGGTGTGAGTTTATAGGGGTAAAATGTCAATATCTTATGCAATACCGTATTTTCCTTACCGTCGAATATGGGATATCTGTTTGGCGTGCTATTGCGTGTGCACTGCTGGTACCCTGCACAGTAGTCATTCCCTTTTCCACAACAGTAGTTGCAACTTCTTCAACGTGTTGCTGCCTGATTCGTTTGCGTCCCCGGCCTGGTTGCACTCCTAGAGTTCCGGTATATTCAAATCGTTCAATCATTTTCCGTAAGTTAGTTATGCTCATCGGTCCTCTTCGTAACGTTTTCAATCGCCGGAATTCACGAAGGGCAGCACTTGCATTG
>JAHWFO010074832.1:294923-378889 GCA_023313115.1 Rhysida immarginata | reverse complement strand
CGCTCTTCTGATAAAACAACTTGACTAATAACGCCCGGTCAGGCAGAGTAAGCGTCATCGTCAGGCCATTCGTTCGTGAATGATGGGAAATCCTCAGCCTTGCCTTTTATTATCATGATTACTCAACACGGAACGCGCTTATGCAAATGTATTCATTGTTTTCTTGAAATAAGCGCCCCCTATGGCGACTTTTGGTACTATTTTTTTTTTTTGCAGAAATCGAAACTGCATGTTCCACTAAGTATATACACCAAAATGTACTGCATTTGGCCTAATAGAATTCCCGCTAGCGAGCTCTGAACACCTCATTTTATTTCTTGCCCATCCGGTATATTATTTTAAGCAGATTAATTATTTTAAGAAATGAACTTTGAAGTTTTGTTAATTTCTTAAAACAAAACAATAAACCTGACTAAAATAATATACGTTTACAAACATGTTGGTCTTAGTTGTTTGTAAAAATATAAATATATGGGTCTTTAAAACAACAGTGATTTTACGACATAGAGTCGACGCGTTTCAGCCGTGGCTTTCTTCAGGACTGTGCGTATAATGATTAAAGAAGCTTAGAAGAACAAAATTGAAACGAAATTGAATATAGTAACTTTTTTTTTAATTTTGTTCTTTTTTTCGCCAAAAATACACACAAACGGTAACCAATAATAACATACAATAGTAGTCCTACGCCTTAAAAACCCGCGGCTTTGGCAGTCACCAGAACCTCCGTCAATTTTTTTTGATTGTTTGTGCTGTTATAACAATGCATTTCAGCTCGGCCTCAGCTTATCATATATCCTTATATTATTTTGCTTGCGCGTGCATTGATAAGGGTAAAACAATTGCCAAGCAATAAAACATCATTGCTACAAAATAACTTATGGCCACATATGTTATTTTATCCTGGTCAGTAGGAAACTGTGAAAAAAGTAATGATGAACTTTTATTGCCAAGTTGACATGTCGCAAGAAACATCCAAGGAATTCGAAGCAGTTGCAAAGTCTTCCTTTGACTCACGAATTAACTCAGATCCAATACTCTAGACTTTGAAAATCCAAATGTATTTGAAACAAATTCGGCTGCATACGTTGCAGGCTTTTTAGCCAAAACATTTTTGAAAAAAATGAATGCACTGACTGTAAGAACATTTTAGTTGGTGATAAACGTTTATCGGATTCTAATTTTTCAATGGTTATAAAATTTATAACCATATTTAATGCAATTGATTTATTTTTTTTATAAAAAAAATTATGTTCAACATCTTCTCCACTGTCTAATTTTGTTGTGGTATCTGCTTTTAAATCACTTTTAAAAAGTAAGTGAATAAAAGTCATGTTAAAATAAATAGTTGTTTCCTTGGTAAAATATATTAAAAAATTAGAGAATTACAGACTTTAAAAAAATTGCAAGATTTCATTATAAAATAATGTTATGGAATAAAATAATTATACTTTAAGTATAAGAAACAGTCTCAGTAAATAAATTAGAAAGTAAATTACCAATAATTTAATTTAGCATTTTAAAAAAGAGATGGAAATTAATAATAAGATAGTTTTTTTACCGTCAAATTTGGGCGGGATTCATCTAGTTTTTAAATAAATTACGTCATTTCACATTTATTTTCTACTACCAAACTAACAAAATAAAAAAACTTTAATGGAATACAGGGAGTGAGATACTTTGCTGCCCACTTTGATATCCTGCCCGCTTTGGAGCGAGAGCTTATCACTTTCCCACCAGGCTGTGGCGGCGCTAGGATCTACAGAACTTATATTTAATCAAGTAGAGCTTTCCTTCTTTTCCTTAACGTTCTTTTGTACAACGATGCAGATGCACAACAGTTAATAGAGTATTAACATGAATATTTGAGGCAGACTAAGTCTACACAGTGGGCAAGTCAGTACGTAAAAAATTGCAAACTCAAAACAATTTGTATGTTGTCTATTATAAAGTTATTGTACGTTTGTCATAGCTTCTCGCTAAGAGTTACACAAGCCGTACACGACATGCGTAAGATTACAACAGTCAATTAACAATTCGTAATAGTAAAGGCCTAACATCAATTAGCTATTTTTAACAACTGGCCTCACAGCAATTACCTATTGTTAACATTGGACTGAACAGTAATTAGGTTTGGACCATATATAGCACCGCCTGATATTAATCACTTACTGCTAACAATAGCCCTAACATTATTTAGCCATATTTAACAATAGGCCTAACATTAATTAGCCATTTTTAGCAATAGACCTAACATTAATTAGCCACATTTAACAATAGGCCTACCAGCACTAAATTTTAAAAACAAAATAAGCGCTTGCCTCGACAAAGCTTTATAACGGGCACGTGCTCTAAGCTGACGTCAACAATGTTTAAATCAAACAAAAATAACACTGTACATGTATTCACATATGACTCGTCAGTACGAATCAACTGATATACAGGGTGAATACAAAAGTCTGAACCCCCCTTTTATTTTATGAACCGAAGCAGATACGTCAATTTTGATGAATCCAATGAATAGGAAGTTGTAGGTGGCCTATCCCATGGTGCACTTTTCATCATCCCAAATATGCAAATTAGGACACATTCAAAATTTATCTCAAAAACCGTATGGGATAGAGAAAAAAATGCAATTGCAAACTTGTTCAGCATAAAAAAACAAACAAAACAAAAAAAAATCATCCAAATCGGATCAACCAATCACCCACAATCACGTGGTGAACTGTTTGTAGCATACAAACAGTCACACTGCACAAACAAGTTACTTCAAACAGTTTAAAAAAAAAAGTTAATCAACAAAATGCTCGATGTGACGACCGTGAGCACCATAACACAATTGGGCACGAAACCTAACTGACGCCAAAACATCGGCAAGAATGGCTGGTGTCACTCCTCGGCACGCTTCCTGGATTCGTTGAACCAGATCCTCCAGTGAGGCGGGGTGCGTAGCATAAACCTTGTCCTTCAGGTATCCCCACAAGAAAAAGTTAAGTGGTGTAAAATCAGGGGAGCGGGGTGGCCAACGAACTGGTCCTCCTCGGCCAATCCATTGTTGTCCGAACATCTCACTTGGACGCCCGTGAACGACCAACCCGTAATGTGGAGGAGCTCCATTATGCTGAAACCACGTGCGCTGATACGAGGCCAATGGCAATTTGTCAATAAAGTCTGTGACTACCACGTTGAGAATTTCAGCCCGGTAGCGTTCTGCAGTCAGTGTTCCATCGTAAAAATACGGCCCAACCACAGTGTCATTGTACAATCCACACCACACATTGATCTCCAGTTCACTTGATGAGTTGCTTCTCGCAGACATCGTGGGTTTTCGTCTGCCCAATGATGATGGTTGTGCCTGTTGATAACTCCATCCCTGGTGAACTGGGCTTCATCTGTCCACAACACCTCATGAATGAAGTTTGGATTGTCATCCAGGCAGGTAACCAGTTGCAGAAGGCGGCCCTAGCAACATAATCCAATGGCAGTAACTCCTGGTGACAATGAATATGGTATGGGTGAAAATGATGTGCCTGTATAATGTTGAGAACAGTACTCTGATGACACCCAACATCTGCAGCAATTGCTCTGCTGCTTGTGTGGGGATTTGCAGCAACTGCAGCCAGAACTAGTGTTGTTGTATCCTCGTCGCCTTGTGCCCTTGGTCGTCCTCGTTCTACATTAACATTCCCTACAGCCTCGAATCTTTGAATAATGTGACGCATTGTTTGACGAGATGGATGGCGTTCGTTAGGGTATCTGTCTCGATACAACCTAACTGCAGCATGTAGGTTTCTCCTTGCCTCTCCGAAGCAGAAGGTCATGTTGACCATTTCCGGAAAAGTGTAGCTTGCCATCCTAGAATTGTTCTGTCTTCTGTGTGCTAAAACATGCCTTTTATTTGCTTTTCCGCATGAAAGTGAATGTGAGTATGATAATTTATGTTAATTTTTTGATTTGCATGCTTTACATAGTGAAAATATCAACATTCAGTTTTCCTTGTGCAGTGTGACTGTTTGTAAGCTACAAACAGTTCACCACGTGATTGCGGGTGATTGGTTGGTCCGATTTGGATGATTTTTTATTTTTTTATTTTTTATGCTGAACAAGTTTGCAATTGGGTTTTATTCTTTATCCCTTACGGTTTTTGAGATAAATTTTGAATGTATCCTATTTTGCATATTTGGGATGATGAAAAGTGCACCATGGGATAGGCCACCCACAACTTCCTATTCATTGGATTCATCAAAATTGACATATCTGCTTCGGTTCAAAAAATAAAAGGGGGGTTCAGACTTTTGTATTCACCCTATATAACATACCCTAAGTTCATATTCTTAACATTAGTGCAAGTGCTTGCAGGGGTCCACGAAGTGCATCAAAAGTTGATATATCGCAGTTAAGTTCATCCAGTTTCACGTTATCGTGCAAACAACGGCCGGCTGGACAGACAAACGTACCAATTACTCTTGTATATACAGCCTGCTCAGTAGCACTTTCTTCCTTTCGATATTCTATTGTATTATATATATTTTATTGATGTCCTTTTAATGTTTGATTATTTTCACTTTGCACTTTACTTTGTTCTCCTTAGTTTGTTCAGTCCCTTTTAGCTGAAGCTCGTAATAAGGTGTCATTGAAGTACTCTTTGAGGTCATTTTCTCGGACGTAGCATTTCGAAAATTGAAAAGATTGTCATATTCGTCTTGTCCTCATCATTCCCATTCGATTGACATATTATATGTCTTATAATGCCAATAAAAAAATTTAATGGGGGGGGGGGGTTAGGGTCTCAATAGTCACGTAACAGTTATAACGATTTCAATGATAAACTAATCACGTGAGCTCAGGAAGGGTCTTTATCGAGTAGCGAAAGCAGAGTTCGTAAAAGTTAAAGCTTTTTCGAATAATCTTCGGACGGACAGACAGACACACAAAGAGAGCGAAACCAATATATGCTTTTTAGCATATAATAAGTTTGTGTATTCAAATGTTGAGATAAATTTAAAATTAAACACTAAAATTCTAAAGAAAATTATGTTACCTTTAATAATTTAGCAAACAGGTAATATTTATTGGCTTTAACAATACTGTCAATATTGTTTTTAGTATTGTCATCCATTCAAAGTAAGCAACAAATCAGTCTCCCCGAGGAAGATTTTTAAAGGAAAATAGGCACAAAGAGAAACTGCCAAAGTGTTCTATGTGCTGTAGCAACTGTTAATTATGTGTGGAAAAAGTTTCAGGAGACCGGTACTGTAGCAAATCGCACTGGAAGAGGTCGAAAAATATCTACAAGTAAGTGTCAGGAATGGTCACTCGGAGAAATTTACAAGAAAAAATAGAAACTGTACAGCCAAGGAACTGAATAAGAAATGGAAAAAGTATAGTGTAAATAGAATGAAAAAACAGCAAGAAATCGATTGAACGAAATGGTTACAAATACTGCAAATCAAAAACTTAATCTCAATTAATAAAGCATCACAGATAAGTATACTTACGATAGCAAAACATAAGAAATGGAACGTTGAAGACTGGAGTAAAGTTGTATTCTCCGATAAAGCCGAATTAACATTCGTTGTGAAGATGATAATTATGGTTTTTATTTGCAGATGGAGTAATGTACACTGAACGACCAATTTATTAGAGACACCTCTTACGGAAAATGGATCGGCCTCCCAGTGACACCCAAACAATAGAACAGGCCGAAGCGATGTATAAAAGGGATGCATTGGGTCATAAGTTGCAGTTAGCAGCAAAAGTGGTCTGAATATGGGTAAATCCAAGGATTCGACCGATTTCGAACGAGGCATGATCGTTCGAGCTCGACGGGCGCAGTTGAGCATTTCGCAAACCGCGAACCTCCTCGGGCTTTCCCGTGCAACAGTGTCAAGGGTATTCCGTGAATGTCAGTTATGCCAAAAAACCGCCTCCAACAACACAACTCCGGATGAAACAGGGCCGTGGATGAACGAGGCCAACAGCGACTGGCACGAATCATCCACAGCAACAGGATGGGAACAGCCCAACAAATTGCAGCGCACCTTGCACCGAGCTGGATTTAACAACAGGCGGCCAGTACGGGTACCGTCGCTGTCACCGCAAAGTAGGAAAGCGCGCCTGATATGGGCACACAAGCATCGCCACTGGACACTGGAAGAGTGAAAGAAGGTCGCCTGGTCCGACGAATTGCGGTTCCTACTTCATCTTGCGGACGACAGACTACGCATCTGGCGCAGACAGCAAGAGGCCATGGACCCATCCTGTCAGCAGACAACCGTACGGGTGGGTGGAGGAGGAGTGTTGGTGTGGAGTGTCTTCTCTGGTGACACATTGGGTCCTCTGATATCCGTAGACATATCCCTGAATGCGACACACTACCTGAACATTGTTGCCAATCAGGTGCACCCGTTCTTAATGACTATGTTCCCTGGTGGTGACGGACAGTTTCAGCAGGACAATGCTCCCTGTCACCGTGCTCGAATAGTCCGAGGAACATGACGCGGACTTCTACCTGCTTCAGTGGCAGTTCGGTCGCCCGTTCTCAATCCGATCGAGCATTTATGGGATGAAGTGGAGAGAACCATCCGACGCCTTCCTACATTACCGTCCAACCTGCACCAATTACGGGACGCTGTGATGTAAGCCTGGGCTGCTATTCCTCCGCAACAGTTTCAACACCTTATTGAAACCATGCCAGCACGTATTCAGGCAGTTCTCGCCGCTAAAGGAGGCGCAACACGCTATTAGCGGGGTGTCTCTAATAAAATGGTCATTCAGTGTAAAGTTTGCTAATGAATGTTTAAGGGATTCCAGAAAGATTCCATGTTTTTTAATGATTTGGGGAATGTATGTCTTCTAAAAGACCAAGTAGAATATCAATAATCAATGGAAAAATAATATAGAAGTGTGATGAAGTTTTGGATAACTTTCTGATTCTTTTTAACGAAGAACAGTTTGGAGATGAGCAGATCATTTTTCAAGATGATAACGCATGTTCTAATAATTGTTTCCTCGGTGATGTTTAATTGCTATTTGTTTAGAGCAATAAGTATCCAGAAATGGAGCAATTTTTGTTACAGGCAGTAAGGAATTGTTAAGTGACACCTAGGTAATTTTATAAACAATTTTATATTACTTATATGTAAGAGTTGCAAATAACAGAAACGATCTAAGCGTTCCAAAACGTTTTGCATGTTGTATTCGAATAAGGGTTTTGCCAGGGATTGTATATAACAAATATTATGCAGCTAACTCCTCCGAAACGGAAGCAGCAAAACAAAATGAAATGGAAGCAAAATTTTCTAAAAATAAAGAAAGCTACATACTATCCATCATGGTAAATTCATATCTGCGTGGTAAGTCAATTATGGGGAAAGTTTGAGATTTTTATTTAAAATGAATATTATAATTTTGCCAATATTGATCGTAATAACTCTAAATTGAATTTCTATTAAAATTTAACCGAAAGTTGCATAGCGATTTAAACATTAAACATAGGAATGTGCAAGTATTAGTGAAAGTGGGAGGTCTATACCATTTCACCATACGGGTTTTATTTGAAATGATTTTAGGAATTGGATTTAAGCACTGCATGAACTGATGAAAAAAGTGAGCAAATTCCATTAAAGCGTAGCCGTAAGTCAGTTAAAGGTGAAGAGACTTAAACTACTGCAAAAAAGTTAATTTGCAGCTAAAGATGATTATGATCTTCTGTTGACGGGGCTGTCAAAGTGCTTTAGTATGAGCTGCTAAAATCAAATCGAGAACCGATTTCCGAAGGCTATTTCCAATCTCTAGACAAATTGAATGAGGTACTGAAAAGCTAAATTGCCAGCTTTGGTTAGCAAAAGAGATTTAATCTTCCAACTGGATAATGTCAGACTAGGAAATTTTAATCACACAGTTCTTATCAGGCATAGCATATATGGAATTTTCCTCTCGATTGAAGCAAAGGTTAACTTTTCTTTACAGCACTAAGTAATGAAATAATTTCAGCCAAAGAATTGTAAAAATCAGGTGGGCTCTTTTTCTTTTTGTTACTTTAGTATTAACTAATTGAATTCACTAATTAACAAGAATGATTTTACCGCCAGATAGGATAAAAGGTGCACATTTTCGTGTTATAGCAGCGAGACATCTTTCCTGGATACCTAAAATTAACCTATATTTTAAAACACTTTAGAGAAAATATATAAACATGAAACTGAATTGTAAATTACCATATAAGTAAACTAACGTAAAAAGAGAATTTAAATTTACAGAGAATTTACAGCGAATAAAAAAACAAACCCTAGAACTCATAGGAAAAGAGCTTCAGATAATAATATAGTGTAGCTAGCCAGCTGACGATTTTAATACCTGTGGGGACAGAAATGTTGCGGCTGTGAAATATGCTCGGGTGTCATCATCTATACCTACTGTAAATATATGAAACGAAGTACTCAGCATGTGTTTTCCTCAATGCAAGGATGATTCGTCTCTTCCAGCAATTCGGTACACGCACTCTCCCCATTGCAACGCAATGCATTGTTGGAATCGTGTCTACAGATGGACGGACGGACGGAGAACTGGACAAACCGATCACATAAGCATTTTTCTATGAAAATGTGCTAATAAAAACAAACGAATTTATATTCACAGCTGTAGTTCTCCCTCTTTGGCTTTGTGGTTGATTTGCTGGGGTTTCATTTCCCTCGGCGTCAACATCGAGATCATTACAATTTTGGAAAACACATAATTTATACAGAGGGACAAAGTGTATAAGTATCACACAATACAATAAAAATATCAAATGAATTCCCAATCGATTTTTAGAGTAAAGAGTAAAAGAGTAAAGAAGATTTTCGTCATTTCATGAAGAATAATTTTACCGCCAAAGCGGATAAAAGGAGCACATTTTCGTGTTATAGCCACATACATGGATACATAGAATTAACCTACATTTTAAAACACTTTAGAGAAAATACATAAATATGAAAACTAAATTCTAAATTACTATTTAGGTAAACTAATGTAAAGAGAGAATTCAAACGAATAAACTTGAAGAAGTGAAAGGGTAAATGGAGAATGAAGTTATTCTTTATATATGTGAACAAATAAAAGTTCTTTAATTTGTAGGAATTCTTACACAATGTTAAACGAACTGAGCCCCAATTTCAGAAGCGTTCTGTGTAAGCATCTATTATTTTTTCATATTCTATTATTAAAGTGTTTCTACGTTGAAGCAAGCGATTAGCTACTAGCAATTAGCAATATGTCTCACAGTCATTAGTTTTGGATAATATTAGGCCTAACAGCAATATGCTCTTGATACCAATAAGCTATGGATAACAATAGGTCAACTCGTAAGGAGTTGGTTGATATACTACATGCCATATCTTAGCATTGAAAGTACCAACGGTACCATATGGTACCATTAAAACACGTACAACTAAACAATTCCCGCAATCATTATTTACGCGTTATATTCATTTATGAGACGTTCTTACGAGTTGTTTTATATACGAGGGTTGGGGCAAAAGTTATGGCAACTATTTTTTTTCTTGAAGATACCAGTCCGGTTGGAAAATGTGACATATACAGACGAAAGAACAAGGTGTTAACTGCATGTGTGGACAATGAATAGCACTGAAATATCGTAACACACTAATTTATTAAGGTAGTATACAAGGCAATATGGCCTTCACGGTTGCTCATCACTGGTTGACACACGTCCTTGCTGAAACTTTCCTACCCACCGTTCTACTGTACGGTATGGTAGGGCATTATTCCCAAGGGCTTCCACTAATTCACTGTGACATTCCATCGCATTTCTCCCTCGGAGAACGGCTATTTTGATGTAAGCGCGCTGCTCAACACGGGTTACTTCCATCTCGCACGACACTCACCAACTGACTGATTTCACAGCCCTCGCTGCGCTACTACCAGCTATCACAGAGCCATCTGTTGTTCTGCATACACACTATGTCTGCAGAATTTCCACACGACACATATACGTTTGTGATCCGTTCACATATCTATAAGAAAAAAAATAGTTGCCATGACTTATGCCCCAACCCTCGTATTACACGCCATATCTTAACATTAAGTTTCCAATGGTACAATTATAACACGTACCACTAGACCAACGTCTATTATATAGTTGCTCTTATATATTCATTCATGACACGTCTGGTTATTGGAAATTTTTAAGGGGGTATCATAATGTACCATTAGAGCACGTGCTATTGCACCTATTCCGGCTATCTCACCTTCGAACTTGTTCGTGCTCTGTCCCATATGGATTAATGGAGTGCTGAAAATAGAGTGTGAAAAAGTTAATTCGT
Organism: Rhysida immarginata; assembly: GCA_023313115.1. NCBI lineage: Eukaryota > Metazoa > Arthropoda > Chilopoda > Scolopendromorpha > Scolopendridae > Rhysida > Rhysida immarginata. The sequence continues at coordinate 368,567 of JAHWFO010074832.1, read as the reverse complement.
TTTCAAGTTATCGTAAAAAATAATATGCTCCCTATGAATAAAAAAATTCTTTTGGTTTAGAGTCCGATCTCCCCTTTCAATAATCGTCAATCACGTGCATCCTCCACGCGCATTGCCGAACCGCAGTGCTCAGTACGCGTTTTCCCCAATGAAAGGATAATTCGTCTTTTCCAGCAATTCACTACATGCCGCAGCCGACGAGAAAGACAGGCCGCGGCACTGAAAAGTCACCTGACCATAGTGGTCTGAGCAACAATCCAATTTTCATTGTCTCCATCTTGGGTTTTAACAATCAGTGTTTTTTCGTTTGTTAGAAACAATGAAGGTTGGATTGTTACTCGGAGTAGTATGGTCAGGTGACTTTTCAGTGCCAGGGCCTGTCTTTCTCGTCGGCTACGAGCAATTCACTACAAGCACTCTCTCTCTATTGCAACGCAATGCAATGTTGCAAATGTGTCTACAAACGGACAGACGGACGGACATCTGGACAAATATCCGTATATAGTTTTGTAATCTCTCTTCATTTTCATTCACTGTGTTTTCACTCACCTTTTTTTCTTGAAAGAAATAGAATGGTTTCAGAATTCTTCATCGTTTTCGATATTCAATATCCAATAACTAACTATAAATATAGATATATAAATTACGCTGTTTTAAAGCCTAATGTTGCTGAATTTTCATTGATTTTTTCTGATACGTATCTTATAAAACTAGGTTATACACAAAAATATAGCTTTTGACATTAGGATGTTAGGAGTGACATCTATCTAATTTGCATGTAGCCTGTATCTTTTTCTTTCTTTTTTTTTTGGAAATGTCATAGATTTCATATGAAAATTTCTAATTACATATTAACGCCCTAAAACAATCAGTCGTGAGAATATTAAATGCGTTGTTCTTGGAAATCTAAATCTTGGTTAACGCCTCGTTACAAGTTTAGCCTAAGTTAGCATTCATAAATTGATTCCCATTTGACATCTTAATTAAAATTTTGTCGGAATACAAAAGACATATTGTAGTTTTTATTAGCTCTAATTTAGACTTGATGTATGATGATCGATACTATTAAAAAAACGTCAACTGATAATTGCATAGTTGACATTCCTGAATCATCCCGACTCGGTTGTCGTTATGCTTGGTTGCCGAGGCGACGGTCGAGGGAGGTGGGGACGGCGGGAGGGGGTCTTTAATCCCCACCGATTGGAAGTGATTGTTTCGCAATCCGCAACTCGACCACCGTCCATCGGTAATCGTCATGTTTGCGAGCGTGAAAATTAATTACAAGCCAACAAGCTCGAGCGTTAAACCAATCAAGATAGACGGAAATGGAGAAGAATTGGACGCGTCGCGCGCCAGAGAGAGAGAGAGAGAGAGAGCAACCAGGTTGTTGCAGCCCCCTCCGACAAGGATGAAGGGCGTCGGCAGCGGCGCTTCTCTTTGATAAATGCCCGCGACCCGTCACCTGTCACCAGGTATAGTGAGTAATTGACCCTGTCCCGTTGTATGGCCATCCGTCTCATTAGCAGATGCGACTCTCCATTATGCGCCCGTGAGGCCTTTTGATAACATCATAAATTCATCCAGTGATTATATAGAATTGCTCATCACCATCCGCAATACAACGCCACACTCATCAAGCTTTTCCGTTGGACGCCCTTCAATAAGACAAAAGGGAAAAGTCGGGCCTCCGTTGTTGCTACATTCAATTCGTCTCAATGGCTCGGAGTTTGTTATTAGAAAAAGGCATTTTTCAACTTGTTTAACGATTTGTTTCTTCGACCGAGTTTGATTTGTATTGCGAAACAATTACCTTTTAAATGTCGATGTTTAATGCGATTATGCCATGAAAAACCATCTGCGACATGATTTGAAATTATAAGCATTTCTGATACGAAAATCTAAATCAATAATGAAAACTTTTTTGAAAGAAAAATTTCCATTTTAAGACTTATTAAAGGGATATTTCAAATATTTTATCATTAAAATATCAGAAGGATAAATACGAGGCTCGTCCAGAAAGTAAAGAACGGTTGGGTGTAACTCGACAAACACAAAAGATATCAAAATAAAACTTTATTTGCAATAACACTGAGCTTAACACAACTTATCTACATAATCGCCATTGTTATTGAGGCACTTCTCATAAGTCGGGACTTTAAGGGGATGGTCAAAAACATCCTACTTAAAACGTTGCAATTCTTGTTGTGTTGCTGCAGCTGTATGAGGCCGAGCGTTGTTACAAATCAATAGTCCCGACTTTGCGCCAAGTGATTTTCACCTCTTCTCTGAAATGAAGGAACACACTTCCAACGTGATGAAGCGCTTAAGGAAGCATTAACTTCATGGCTTTAGTCATTGGCGGCGGATGAGCATAACATCGGCATTGAAAATTTTTTATTTCGTTATGACATGTGCCTCAATAACAAAGGCGATTATATAAAAAAAGTAGTGTTAGATTTAGTATTGTTACAAATAAAGTTTTTTTGATATCGTTTATTTTTTGTTGAAATACATCTAATCGTTCTTTAAATTCATGACGACCCACGTATAATATTATAAAGTAACTTTTTTTTTACCCCCTTAATTATTGAAGAGATAAAAGCTACTTTGTATAATTTCATTACATTGATGTGCCAAACATGGGATACCTATTCAGTATCGTGTAGGACCTGCTTTTTCCCGGCGAAGTGCTACAATTCGACATGGGATGGACTCTACCAGTCGTCGGAAGTCCTCTGAAGAGATGTTCAACCATGCACTCTCCATAGCCGCCCATAGTTGCGTGAGTGTCGCAGGTGCAGGCTCTTGTGCACGAATGGATCGTTCGATAATATCCCAATACATATATGTTCGACGGGGTTCATGCTTGAGGATCTAGGTGACTAATTCATTCGTTAAAATTGTTCGGAATGCTCTTCAAACCAATCGCGAGTGATGCTGGCCCGATGACATGCACATTGTCCTCCTGGAACATCCCATCTTTGTAAGGGTACATGAAGGTCATGAAGAGCTGCAAATGGTCACCAAGTAGCCAGACATAACGAATCGCAGTCAACGGTAGGTCGAATTTGATCAGAGAACCCAAACACTGTCTTGTAAACACGACCCACACGAAGACAGAGCCCCATCAGCTTGCACAGTGCCTTCCTGACAACTTGGGTCCAAGGAATCATGGGGTCTGCGCCACACTCGAGCCCTACCATCAATCCATCAATTTTTACCAACTTTAATCGTGTCTCATCGCACCAAGCCATGTATTTCCAGTCATTTACGGTCCAATGAACAGGTTCACGAGCCCAGGGGAGGCGCGGCCTCCGATGGCGTGCTGTGAGTAAAGGTACTCTTTTCGGTCTTTTGCTGCCATATCCCATCAGTACCAAATTTTGCTGAACTGACCTCATAAACACGGTTTTAATACGCCGCTCATTGAATGTGAATGTTTATTGACCATAGTGAACTGTATCTGCTACGAAGGACCATTCTACTCAGATGTTGTTGGTCACAAGCAATTAGCAGGCGTGGTCGGCACTGCGTTGTTCATGGTGGAAAGTAATGCCTGAAATGAGGTACGTACTCCCTGTACACCCTTGACACTGTGGATCGAGGAAAGTAAAATGCCCTTACCCCTTCAGAAATGGAATGTCCCGTGCGTCCACTTACAATTATCATTCTGCTTACAAACTGATAATTCTCGTCGTGTAGCCGATTGCTAATAGTCGAATTGATAGCACTGATTCAGCTTTGCCTATATAAACACACTAGCTGAAAACCCGGCGTCGCTGAAAACCTGCCTCAGATTAAAATATCCATTTTCACAACGGGGAATATCACTGGATACTTTAGATCTCATCTTTTTTTCGAATTTCACTTGCCCTTGACGTAGAAGCTCTTATACCCTCCTGCTCTAGACGAAGCTCCCGTTGTTCAGATGTTTCCGATGCCCGGATAGCTTTTTCTCTTTTAGCTGCAGAGTTTCTGACCAACATTGGTTCTTTCGCTTTCCTTTCCCAACACACAGAGTTTTGTCAGTCGTCTGGGTATTTGTTAGAGGGCTCAAGGGAGACACGTGTATCTCCTTTGCCTCCTAGATAGACACTTTCCTATCCTTATGGTCTGCTATACTCATTTTATGTTCAATAGCATAAAACGAATATTCTGTGATTGCATCATGATTTTATGCTCATCCTATCCTCTCCTATCCTATCCTATCCTATGCTCGACTTTTTGAAATTAAAGTTCGGAAGTTGGTAGCTCTGCTCACGAAAGATCAAATATAGGGCGAGACCCAATGATTCTGTACTCCAGGCAATTCGGCAATTTAAGGCAATGCCATCTATTGACAAAGTTTAGAACCAAAGTGTTGTTATTATAGTAATATTAAAGTTAAACGTCAAGTTATTAGGTTTATTCAATTCCCAAAATAGTGGGCAAACCTATCCAAAAAGGGATTAACAGTATGCTATTTATCTCTAATTTATCTAATAGCTATTTGCCTTTATTTTACAGGATGTCCACAAAGTCGTTGTACATGGGAAATTTCACTATTTTATTTATTTATGTTATTTTTCCGAGGGGGGGAAGGCGAATGTGGTGGTTTAGCAGTGAATAAAATCATGACAAACAATTAAATATAAAAAAATAATAATTTACCTTTTTTAATTTTGTTTAAATTTATTATTTACTTTACTTTTCAAAATTTATTTATCTTATTTTTCGTACCCATCAAATTATGCATTGAAAATGATGGAAATCATATTGAAAATATTATTTATTAACATTAGAATTAAATAAAATTATTTAGTTTTAAAAGCATGTGTTAATCCCCTATGTACCCAGACTTTGTGGACACCTGTATAAGCCGCTGTTGAAAATATGTTGAATATAAAAATTCTAAGTAATGGTTTAAGATAATTAGGTTGCAATAATTGAATGAAAATATTTTTTAAAATTTGAAAATTGACATTTAAAAATTCAGATAATAAGTCATCATATAATTTTATGTTCCAGTACATGATTTTACTTTTCAAATATAAAAACCATGTTATCAATGAATGGATATTACATTTTAATGAAATGAAGAAAAAATGCCTTTGCTATCCAAAGAGTATTATACAAATAAAAATATTGTAACCACGGTCTATAGATATTCATGATCATCGAGCTCCATTGTTAAAATAAAGCTAGTTTCTAGCTCCCAATAAAGCGGGAACTCTATTGAAAAGTGGCGCTGCATGTACAATCGGCCCAAAAACGGCTGCACCGCCGCCCTATCGACAGACAGAAACTTTACTTTCATTTTCAGTTTCAATGAAAAACCTCTATCGCATGTCACGGTCGGCCCCAATGACGTATATTAAAGGTAGACTCCGAATCCTATTGTTGTAACTTGAAGCAAATTGGGAAGCTCCATGTCCAGAACTGTCATGGCTGAAAGTGAGTGAAGATGACGCAAAACACATGGCTAAACACGAGAGTAGCTGATTAATAATTCTTTCACACGCCGATCACGGACTGATAAGTTTATCTTTTCGTTTACTTTGTCTTTGAAGTATTTTATTATATTTTATAAACAATTTTTCGATCATGGTTTCAATTTCAATTTCGTTTCGATCGTCTTTCAGTTATGTATTTTCATTTTAGTTACGTATTTGTGATTTATTTTTGTGGAAAATGATTCCTGATCCTTTTTCTTGTCTGTTTATACAGTTGTACGCAGAACCAACTTTGAGGAATGGTTTTCAATTAATTATTCCTCGGGCCCAAAATCTTCAAAAACAAAGCAGCCAGACAGCTAATTACTCCACGGCTCACTCCTGCACCGAAAGAGTGCGATCGCGGGTACAAGCGGCCGAAATGAGATTTCTGAGAGGTGTGGCAGGTGTTACCCTACTAGTTAGCGTGTACAGCAGCACAATAAGGGAATCTTTAGGTGTTGAGCCGCTACATCTCCGCATTGAGAGATCTGCCATGGCTCAATTTGCTTCACTTTTTGCCGCTGTTAACAATAGGATTCGGAGTCTATCTTTAATATACGTCATTGGTCGGTCCTGATGCAATCTATGCGGCACCTGGCGCGATCTGTTTTCCTTAACTTCTCGAAACAATGGAAAATGGCCGAAGCTCGATGAATATGTATAGACCGTGATTGTAACAATTAAAATTCGTCTGTCCATCCTGAGTTTAACAATAATACTGTCGTAACAATCGAAACAATTCCTTTTGATTGGACCTCGTGACAATGATTAACCAATAGGATCACTTGCAGCTACACAGACACAAACGAACAGACTTTTGGTATTTTACCGTGTCATCCAAAAGTGTTACTTTTTTCATGAAACTAATAACTGTTTTGCCGTGACGAATTCTCGTCCTTTACATTGTTTTGCGCGTGCCTCGTGATTCTTATGAAAGCATTGAATTGTTGGAAAGCAAACACTGAAAATATCGTTAACAATGGAAGAAATGTAACACACTTTTGGATCACCCGGTATACAGGGTGATTCAAGTCGTGTGTAAAACAATTTAAGGGGGTATTATAGAGGTCAAGGTAAACACAAAAAGTCCTATGAATTTGAACGATAACTGAGATATGAACAGAAATAACAAGTGCTGGTTAGTACTCACAAGTCAACACGTGCTATGAGGTTGAATGAGTAACTCGGAAACCCCTTGATGGAATTCGATCAAATTTTAACGGTATACACAGTTTTAGGTACCCTGTTATTTCTCTAAATTTCATTAATCTAGGCTTTACAGAACCTGAGTTATTAACTTGTTGATCTTGGTGGCGGCATTTTTATTTCTGTTCATATCTCAGTTATCGTTCAAATTCGGACCCATGTTCATAGGACATTTTGTGTTTACCTTGACCTCTATAATACCTACTTAAACTGTTTTACACACGATTTGAATCACCCTGTATACAGGGTGTTTCATAATTGGGGTCCCGTCTTTAGGCCCAAATAACGGCTCAAGGGGAACAGGTGGGAGGTGGGGGGGGGGGGAATGAATATTGATTATTTGGTTTTGATGTCCACTAATTCCGAATAAAACCATTTCGCGTCCCTGGGGGTGAAGGGGTAAATTTTGAAAATTTTTATTTTGTAGGGGTAGGGGTTAGACCCCATGTGTTATTTAGAAAGTTGTAGAGCATCATGTAAAATGTGGGTTTAGCAAAAAATCCAGTGAAAAAATCTCATGCCCTGCCCCCTTTATCGAGTGGGTAAAGTGAAAGGTATGGCTAGCCGATGTGGACAAAAACCATACTTATTAGAAAACAGTAGGGCCTACATTTGGAAAATTAATGAGAATGAATGAGTCGTTACCCTGAAAAGCTAATAAACTCGACCGGGCTTTTCCCCCCAGGAAAAACATTATGAAATTTGAAAACTGTACATGGGAAATGGGAAGTGTTTTTGTCTACATTAGCTAGCCATACCTTTCACTTTACCCACTCGATAAAGGGCAGGGGATGAGATTTTTTCACCGTTTTTTTTGCTAAACCCACATTTTACATGATGCTCTACAACTTTCTAAATAATACATGGGGTCTAACCCCTACCCCTACAAAATTAAAATTTTCAAAATTTACCCCTTCACCCCCAGGGAAGCGAAATGTATTTATTCTGAATTAGGGGACATTAAAACCAAATAATCAATATTCATTCCCCCCCCCCCAATCTGTTCCCCGTGAGTCGTTATTTGGACCTAAAGACGGGACAGCAATTATGAAACATTCTGTATAGATTTTACGCGATGCAAGCGACATTTGAAAATCGCATAGGACGCTCCCATGACTCTTGGCATTTCATGAATAAAACCAAACATTTTTTAAAGGCATGCATATAAAAGAAAAATAATGTTCAGCGTAAACATAATTATATGCCACAACATTAAAGTAATTCGATGGCCAGTTGTCTAATTTCATCTTATAAACCGTCGAATCATATTAATGTGACTGTGAAATCAGCCTAAATAAGCAATCGCAGAAGGCACTAAAAATGAGGCAATAAATAGCAAGTCATCAGTAGATTGAGTGAGTATATACTGCACTTTGTTAATTGGTTGGAATTATGGGCGCGTAAACATCAATGGTCATTTGCGAATTTACATGCAAGATTGATACGACCAAAAAACTTATTACAAATCGGAATACCAACAATAAAAATCACTATTAACTATCAGTATACAAATGACAAAAAGTACGCAAACTCAACAAAAAACAGACCAATAACCAAACAATTACAGTATACGACCACAAAAAACAGGAAATCAAATATTACACACATCTACAAATAGAAAAGACATTAGACATGTAATGGACATCTAAAATAGTAATCCAAAATTAAACATCACAGTTTAAAAATAAGCACACCGGACAAAAAATTATTTACCTGCTGTTAATAGTGCGTTGCTTTAATTGCAGTTTTAATGCGCTTGGGCATTGATTGTACGAGTGTCTTTAGATAATCCTTATCTATCTCCAGCCATGCTGCATACATGGCCTGCCCGAAAAGTATCCGGATTGAGGCTACAAAAAAAATACGGTTCGAACTCGCATAAATGTTTAGTCACCTTCAAAATAAGCACCGTCTGCAGCAACGCATTTAGCCTAGAGTTGCTGCCATTGGTCGAAATCCGTACGGAATGCCTCCTTTGGAATGACCAAGAGTTCCGCCGTCGCATTTTGTGTTGTCACGTCCACATTCTCTAATCTCCGTCCTTTGAACGCTTTCTTGATCTTCGGAAATGCGAAGAAGTCCCACGGAGCTAGGCCAAGTGAGTTGGGAAGCTGCCTGACCTGAGCGATGTGGTGTTTTGTCAAGAATTGCTGCACGATGTGCGCTGTGTGTCCTGGAGCGTTGTCGTGGTGCAGCATCCAATCTCCACAAGCCCACATTGTTGGCTGCTTCCGTCGAACTGCATCACACAAAGTCTTCAGCAGAAATGTCGTCACACGATCCGGATAGGAAAAAGGTGCAGCGAGTTCTACTTTTTTTGTAGCCTCAATCCGGATACTTTTCAGACAGGCCTCGTACATTTATCCCACAGGTCGGCGATGTTAGTCGGATTTGTAATTCTTTTGATGTGGTAGACGAAAAATTTACTATTTTCGGATTTAAACGATGAGGTTACAGTGTCCCTCCTCAATAATAAAGGGGCACATGACGCTTTTGAGTGTCAGGTTATGTTCTATTATTGTTTTTATTTATTTTATTTTGATTTTTATTTTTTATCTGTATTTGAATTAGTTGGCCTATGTAAAAGAGCTTAACTCTTATAAAAGGACAAAAGCCGTGTCAAAGGCTTGTTTGCTTAATTGGCTACAATAAAGAATCTTATTGGTTGTTAGCTCTCACCTCTGTATATAAATTTGCGCTTCATTCTGTACAAATCAACAATCAACTCTATCGTCCTGATAGGAAAGGACTTTATCGTATCTTCTGGATGACTTAACTAGGTTTCTTCTGGCTTCTTGTCTATACTCTGTTCAATAAAAGTAAAAACTGGGCGTGGTGCCAGAATGGGCTGTTAGCCAATCAGAAGCCTAGCTGAGCGCTCAGCCAGGTTTCTGATTGGCTAATAGCAGATTCTGGCACCATGCCAGTTTTTTTCTTTTATTGAACAGAGTATAGTTCAGTGCAGTTCCCCTGGTTACTTTCTGGACGAGTATGGCAGTGAAAGCGTTGCTTTCGGACCGCTCGTTTCGTTTTCGATTGTCGATTGTCTGCACTGTTCGATTGTCGATTCTCTGTACAAATCGACAATTCAGACACAAATATCTTCTAACAAAATTAAAACATTTCTTATTAATGATATACAATAAATATGTATCTAATTATCTTATTTATATATAAAATTTCTCTCGAATGATTCTCATCATCTCGTTTGTTTGTTTTGCACTGCAGGAAAAACTTTTGCAAAGAATATACAATTTATTGTGAATGCGTTGCATACATAAACAACAACAGTGAACTCGAAGCCAATCATTGACAACTTAAAGCCAACACCTATTGTGAATAGCTAATTGTGAACTTGAAACCAATTATCGTGATGTTGTCAAAATGGTCGCAGCTCTTGCGTTAAATGAAATTCTGAAAACCGTGAGACATAAAATTGGTAAAATCTTATTTCAACCTCCTGAACCAAATGAAGACTTGAGGAGAATGACATTTGCTGAAATGGTGGTGGCTATATGGGAGCAAAAGTTAAAACCAAGAAAAGATGTTTATTTGTCAATAGTTTGAAAGAAGAAAGCATAAACTTAGCCGATGTAGACCTAGTTATAGAAAACATACGTAATTGTAGAAACACAGCGTATACAATCACACAAAGGTGTGTCTGTGGAAATCCAGGAAGAATTATTTTGTTCCATCAGCTTATGATTATCAGAAATTTATGCCTTTTCCTAAGATGGCAAATTTATAAACGCTTCCACAAAATTGTGTAAAATATCTAAGAAAACTGATATGCTGCAACTACAAAATGAGCGTCAATGTTTGTGTACAGTAGCAGATCCAACGTCACCAAACTGGATATACTCGTACAATTAATTGTGTCAAAAATTGTGCTGAATGTTGGACGATAATTAGCAGAAAAGTTATTTAAAGATTATTTGGAAGTTAGAGTAAATGCTCAGCAGTAAATTTACCCACTGGGAAGTTAAAGACGACGAACAAATTAAATATGGGCTAAAAATGTTCTTAATAATTCATTTTCATGTACTATTTTTTTCTTTTGGAACTAATGGAAAATTGCTTCTTCAGTTCTAATTTCAGTTTTTAAAATGATATTAATTTCATTTACCTTAACATCACTACACTATAATCGATATATTTCTTTATTAAGCTCTTTTGCTACGTTCAACTCACATGGCCAAGAGTGTTTTAACAGCGTCTCTTATGTAATGAAAAAACTTTTGGAAGTAAAGTTAAAAACGTGTAAAGTATTTTATTCCATAAAAGCAATAATAATTTTAAAAAGGCGGCGTGTTCTCGTGCTTTAAATTTTTGCTGGAATTTTCACACCTACCAGCAGCTGCGGCCATTTATTATCATCGAGAATATGTGCTTAATAGGGTTACCAGATAAGAATCAGATGTTGGTCCGATTTTTCTAGCGTTAGATTCGAAAGGAGCGAAAAGGATAAACACGTTAAAAAATTTTTTAATATATAAATAAAAAAAAAAACTTGATTATCCTCGCTATTTAAAGTGCAAGGAGCTAATGGCCTTGATTCCTGTAGCCATTGGTTCAGCGGTTGTTCAAAGAATGGGGCGGACACTTAAGAAAATGTAATTGCCGGCCAGTAATAATTACAGTCATTTGTTACGAAAGAATACGAGTGAGGGGGAGAAATGAAAAGATTAAAGAAATCCAATTAGGAAATTTGATGACTGGTATAAAATGTCTTTTTTCAACAGTACACGTTTTGAATATTTTTTTCTCATTTTCGCCTTTGACTACCATGGTTGATGTAGGCCCAAAGTTAATGATTATTCTCCGTCCTTTTCTCATACCGTGGCAAATGACTAAATGGCAAAAGTTAATTTTATATGCCTATTAAGCATAGTTTATTTCAAATCGTAATTATTAATTGCTTATTATAAGAAATATATTCTTGATTCAGAAATGGTTGCACGACTTTATTTTAACTGGCATAAAACACTTAATTGCGTTAAGTTTTTGGTCGAAAATTCTAGTAGTTTTTATCGCAACATTTAAGCTGTTTTGTTTTTTTTAAAAAGAACATCCATGAACATATTTCATGTTCATTACTAACGTTCGCTAAATATATGTATGAATATGTAAGTATGCAATTATGTATTTCCTCTTGTGTCGATCTGATATCCGATTACTTTGTCTGATGTCAGAGAGATGACGTTGTCAGGTTAGGAAAGACAGCGAAACTGGCAACAGAACTAATTGCAGCCTGTATTCGGAGATGGTCACTATCACTTGAGCTCTTAGCTTCAGCAATGCACGTATGTCCTTTCAACAGATTAATGTAGATCTAATGGAAGAGAAGAAAAAATAGCTTGACTAGGAACACTCAGGAGCGTCCACAAACGCCACTGATGCTGAATTGCTTGCTCTCTTTATGCTAGCAATTCCCCCTTTGCAACTGCAGGCAGGGATTTTTGCCATATCGCTTTCAATGTTATCTAATGTCACCGTTAATACGTCATATAAATCTTCAAACATTAAAACTTCTGATGTAAGTGAACAATGGAAATATCGCTTACCAAAAAATGAAATTAACGAATTAAATTTTATTTAATCGACAAGAAATCTTATGACTTTATATAAAGAGGCTTTATTTACACCATAACTCTAAACTCTCTGACGTAATCCACATTCTCAAAGTCTAATTCCAATAAATAACGATGCTACTTTTGAAGTTGTACGGATGTGAAAATTCTCTATTAAGTTTTCTTTAACATCTATAAATCTCCTACTGTGATAAAGATGACTTGGCATGTCTGTTTCTCGATTTATTTGCTTTGGTCACGATCATTTACGGCATCACTCTAAAATAATTCACATCTTTTAATATAATCATTTTATAATTTATAGTTTTTATGAAGAAGCACGTTACCTTTACATTTATCTCCGGTTCTTAAAATATTCGCACGCCATCTTTGAACAAGAACATGTGTTCCTGCGTTTTACCTCTAGAATCTTTTCTGAAAATTGACTGATTTCACTAACCTTCGCCCATTTCAAAATGGGATCATGCCTTCGACGAACCGTAGCGCTTATATGAACATTACAAATAATTTACAGAAAGTCCAAGCTTTTTCACTTGAAATGGGTTTCGAAGATTTAGAAAGACAATTAGAAAGTGGTAGAAGATGTAAAGAACAAGGCCTTAGCTTCTATGTCGACGCCAGTAATGGAAATTGGAGACGAATTCGTTGTCAAGGCACGATGCTGTCACTCGATGGGAAAAAAAAAAAGAATGATTTTATCGCCAAACCGGATAAAGGGAGCACATCTTCGTGTTATAGCATCATACATGGATATATAGAATTAACCAACATTTTAAAACACTTTAGAAAAAATACATAAATGTGAAAACTAAATTGTAAATTACTATTTAAGTAAACAAATGTATAGAGAGAATTTAAACAAATAAACTTGAAGAACTAAAAGGTTAAATGCAGAGTGAAGTTATTCTTTATATATTTGAACAAATAAAAGTTTTTTTTTTAATTTGTAGGAATTCCCACAATGTTAAACGAAGTGAGCCTCAATTGCTGAAGCCTTATACAGGGTCTTTATAGTTAAAGTTCCATTTTGACATGGCCATAAAAAAAAACTACTGGACCAAAAGCTGTAATACTTGGTAATATTATACAAGAGGGGATAAGAAGTTCATACCCACCAAAAAAATTAGTTCAAAAGGTCACCACCAGCATGGAATGGCGCTCTATGCAATATTCGTATACGAAATTAGACACGAAGACTCAGGTTAACAAGTCTTTAATCGTTACTAAAATTAGTTACATGTTAAATGTGGCCTCCACCATTTACTTAAAGCAGGTTACACCGGATTACTGTGTCTAATTTCGTATACGAATATTGCATAGAGCGCCATTCCATGCTGGTGGTGAACTTTTGAACTAATTTTTTTTTTTGGTGAGTATGAACTTCCCATGCCCTCTTGTATAATATTACCAAGTATTATAGCTTTTGGTCCAGTAGGTTTTTTTTATGGCCATGTCAAAATGGAACTTCAATTATAAAGACCCTTATGTAAGCATCTATTATTTTTCATATTCAATTATTAAAGTGTTTCTACGTTATCATCTACCATTGAAGCAAGCGATTACCTACTACTAATTAGCAATATGTTTCACAAGCAAGACTGGAAACGTTTTAAGGATATCCTTAGAGAAAATAGCATTCCATATAAGGAGGTTATTGACAACGAGGATATCAATACAAATATTAGTTCTATACTTTTAGATACTATTAAGCCTAACAGCAATATGCTCTTGATACAAATAAGCTACGGATAACAATAGGTCTAATAACTCGTAAGGAGTTGGTTGATATACAGTATTACACGCCATATCTTAGCACTGAAAGTTTGCAAAGGTAACATATAGCACGATTAAAACATGTACTATTAAACAATTCCGACTACCATTAATTACTCGTTATATTCAGTCATGACACGTTGTTACGAGTGGTATGATAGATTACATGCCATATCTTAGCATTGAAAGTTCCAACGGTACCATTTGGTACCATTAAAACACGTACTACTAAACAATTCACACTATCATTATTTACGCGTTATATTCATTCTTGAGAAATACACGTACACGTGCCACTAGACAAATATCTGCTATCACTAGTTATTCTTATATATTCGTTCATGAGACGTCGTGACGATTTGTTTGATATATAACATGCCAAATCTGATTATACACCTTTGGTCCGCAGGCCTTCTCTCTAGGAGGTGTTGGTTCTGCCCTGTCAATAATTGTCATTCACGTGCATCCTGCCAACACCTCCTAAAGATAAGGCTTGAGCGCGAAAACGTCATTCATTGTTACATCATCATGCGAAGACATAATTTAGGGCTTGTTATTGGGAGAAATGCGATTAAACATGTCTTCGGACGACGATGTAACAATGTATGAGGTTTTCGCGCTCATGCCTTATCTTTAGGAGGCGTTGATCCTGCACGCGCACCATCTCATTAACGTTTAGAGCACGCGCAGAGCAGAACCGATTTGCTGAGTACGCGTTTTCCCCAATGCAAGGATAATTCGTGTCTTCCAGCAATTCAATACATGCACTCTCTCTATTGCAACACAATGCATTGTTGGAATTGTGTCTACAGACGGACGGACGGATAGCTGGACAAACCGATGACATAAGCACTTTTCTACGAAAATGTGCTAAAAACAAAGTATCTCACACCCTCTATATTGCGGAAGTAGATACACTTCAGATTTGAATAAAAAAAAACAGAAGACGGAGAGAAGTGGTTTTTTTCTATTAGATTAAATCACAAATGCAAAAAGCTGAGATGTTTAAAGCATCTCTAACATATTTCAGCCATTCACAGCAAATTTGCGGATTTGTTGAGCACAAGTTTCCGAATTAGAACAAGAAGTGAATTTTCAAGAAATAAGCACAGAAAAGCATAATATTGGGTATACGCGTGACCACCGAGAGAGAAGGCCTCCGCAATGAAACTGAATACATTGTTACATCATCATAGATAGTGCAAATTCAGGGCTTATTATTGGTAGAAATACGAATAACAATGCACTATCTATGTGATGCAACAATGTATTCGGTTTCATTGCGGAGGCCTTCTCTCTCGGTGGTCATGATATACGATAATAAAATTTAAAAAATAAAATTTAAGTAAACGATAATGAAATGAAACGTTAATTGGTGATAAAATTTACTATCGCTTTGATCTGGGCTCCGATCTCATTCTTAGCAGATTTTTAAAACATATGGCAAATCGCAGAAAATAACGAAAACTCCAGCGAAAGGATTAGTGAAGTAAAAATTAAAATAACAAAAAATCAATTCAACGAATTAATTCTTCCCTGATTCCTTCCAGTCGCTGGACGTAACCGTTTTTTTTTTTGAGGTTTCGTGAATAATTCACCCGTGCTTTGAACAGTTCTTTCTCAAGTGGACACTGACGCATCTTCATCTTCCATATCGACTGACGCATTGAGAACACAGCAACTTTAACCATTTTAACCTTTGTTAATCCTAGTGTTAATCCACCTGAATAACACAGTCGTGTAAGGAGGCAATGAGTGTTTTCACCGGTACGGTATTCATCTTGAAAAATGACGTCATTTCCTAGACCAAGGGAAATGAGTGAAATCTGTCGATTCTTCACATCGACAATAAACAAATCGTCATCCCCAAACTTTTTGCCCCAAATGAAGTTCTGATTATTTGCTGTAATCTGTTGCATCCCTCGCGGGAAGAAGATGAAATAAACTGAAAATAAAATCTTGTAAACATTCCAAGAAGGAGCTTTAGCTGTGAAGCAGAAATACAATTATTAATGTACAAGATTTTATCCGCTGCAATTAGTTTCAAATTCTATTCATATTGTTGCAAAACCTACATGTTCTCCTTTATATATAGTTTGATTGATTGATTTGATGATAGATTTGATGATTGATTATGAGCAATCGAGCGATGAGAAGAAACCACAAATTCACAATAATCATTTATTTTCATTACAGATTATGAGCAATTACTGGTGGCTATCATGTCTCTGTACGAAAGCTCTGAGATGTGTGTCCGGATAAATTGCATTAAGTCAAGACCGTTCACCGTGGGTGTTGGACTGCGCCAAGGGTGCGTACTGTCGAGGGGATGAGCGTGTTTGTGTGGGCGACTGCCTGGTGGAGAGGTTGCTCTTTGCTGACGACCTTGTCCCTCTTGGATCTTCTCGCACGAACCTTCAGCATGCACTAGACCGGTTTGCAGCCAAACGTGAAGAAGCTGGGATGAAGTTCAGTGTGGCTAAAACTGAGGTTCTGGTCCTTTCAAGACAGCCTGCTCAGTGCGCTCTCCATATTAGGGGAGCCTTTTTGAAACAGGTGGAGAAATTCAACTATCTCGGGATTGCATTCACGAGTGATGGACGGCAGGAGAAAGAATTGGATGCTCGGATCGGTGCAGCAAGCTGTGTCACGACGTGAACTGTGGCGATCTGTGGTAACGAAACGCGAGCTGGGTAACAAAGCTAAGCTCTACGTCTTCAAATCTATCTTTGCCCCCATTCTCACCTATGGTCATGAGGCTTGGGTAATGACCGAAAGAGTGCGATCGCGAGTACAAGCGGCCGAAATGAGATTTCTCAGAGGTGTGGCAAGTGTTACCCTACTAGATAGAGTGGACAGCAGCACAATAAGGGTGTCTTTAGGTGTTGAGCCGCTACTTCTCCGCATTGAGAGATCTCAGTTGCGCTGGTATGGCCACGTGATACGGATGCCGTAAACTGGTCTTCCTAGGCAGTTGTTATTTTCCAAGCCGATGGGTAAGAGATCAAGGGGTCGGCCTAGAACCAGGTGGCTAGACTCCATAGGGCTGCTGCCCCTGCGACCCTAACGGATAAGCGGGTTTGAAAAGTAAGTAAGTAAGCAAGATTATGAGCAAATGAGCAATTGTGCGTCGACAAAGCGATCGTCAACAATACTTAAAAGATAAGAGAAAATGGATTAGAGCAATACCGCCTAGAGAGAAAGCCTGCTCACGGAAAAATAATACATTGTTACGTCACCTACGGTAGGGACGGGGCCAACGATATAACGGGCCCCAGCGCGGAAAAGTCACCTGACCATCTTAGTCCGGCCAACAATCCAACTTTCATTATTTCCAACAAACTAAAAAATACTGATTGTTAAAATCCAAGATGGAAACAAAGACGATTACATTGTTACTCGGACTAAGATGGTCAGGTGACCTTTCCGCGCTGGGGCCCGTTATATCGTTGGCCCCGCGGTAGGGACAATTTCGGGCTTATTATTGATAGAAATATGATCAACAATACCCTACCGTAGGTGATGTAACAATATATGACGTTTTCGCGCTCAGGCTTTGAGTAGAGGTGGTGTTGATTAGAGGCGGCCCCTTTTTGGTAGAAAGTAACAGTGTATTCATTCTTGATGAATCGGTTGTTATATGACGTTCTTAACAATCGGTTGTTATCTTGGTATTTTTTACGGTCACTGTTTTAGCACGTGAATTCGACTTAAAGAGGTCCACGAAAAATCTTGAAGAGTTGATACAGTGATGGTCATATTTCTAAAAACAGAATTTGAAAAAGTTAATCCGTTTTTAAGTTATCGTGCAAACGGCGGATAGACAGCCGGCCGGATAAACGTACAGACCAAGCGTGATTTCTTACAAGTAGCTGTTTGCTAAAACTCTTAATAAGCGGGAATGACGTATCTACACATGGTGTAAGCACCAAAACTATGAATCAAAAATTATGTGAAAACTATGTTTATTAACTTTGGAATAACCCACTCTCTTCAAATTAGCTTTAGTATTCAGTTTAATAATCTTATTCTATCGAATAGATTTGTAAATAAATTTCTCAAGATCGTTGTTTATGACGTGATAACTTGTATCATTTAAGCTTTATTGCTAGCTCAAAAGCATCGCATAAAATGGATATTTAGGTCAATGTCTGCAATATTTCACTTGGCAGCATAATTACTTGTCTGGCACTAATGCAGTCTTGAGTAATATGCATGATGCAGTAGGTATACTACAATTTAATTATTAAAATTTATTTAATTTCCAGTGAAAATGCGATAACTTTACGAAATCAAACAAATTCAACCATGTATTTTTGCGAACGTATCAATTTTTTATGAATAACGCTGAAGTCCGAGAAATTATTAACGAGACCCTCAAATAATAGCCTCGCCCTAAAAATACGGTGTCAAAGGTATCTCAAAGATGTAAACAGAATTTCATGGATAAGTTTTGATTGACTTCAGTGCCTGAAGCCTGTATATTATGCAGAAATGTTATGTATTTTTTTTTCAATTTAACTCGCGAAGATCAACAGTTCTTTCATAAACTAAACAGGTGGTGGCCTTACAGTATAACAGAGGGGCACCAGGAGTTCCAACTAGTTTCGCCATTTATTCCCGGCTTTGTCAAGGATATGAATATTTGATATCCTTGACAAAGCCGGGAATAAATGGCGAAACTAGTTGGAACTCCTGATGTCCCTCTGTTATATTGTAAGGCCACCACCTGTTTAGTTAATAGGAACAGTATTATGATCCATCCATCTACTGATATGAGTTCTTTCATAGTTTAATTATTTCTCGTATTTCACAGTCCTCAAAACGAATCGTAAACAGCAACAATAAAAATCACTATTAAAACCTAAATATACAAATGACAAAAAGAATCGCAACAAAACCGTCCAAAAAATTGCCACTTATTATCTACATACTGCAAAAAAGGCATCAAATTACAAGATGCGCCTAAATGAAAAGGAGACTACGGTTATATCTAACGAATATTTTAATTACAGAATATTATAAGTACAGAATATTTAACGTACAATTAATGTGTAACATGACGTCTAAGGTGCGTCTCCTTAAATATAGAGACTTTGTTAAGTCAAACAGCAATGGACAAGGTTTTTTTTTCACAATAAAATAAAAATACAAATATTTTATTCACAATGTGAACAATGCATTCCTACATGTTGAGGAAAAAATGGATTTTTTGGTGTTAAAAATTGTACTGTTCCATTTAGTAAAGAGATAGTGTCTCATAAGTATAGAGACTGATCACCAAAAATAATATTTTTGATAACTTAATTACATGGTGTTACCATCAGAAGCAATTACCTTAAACACCCGATCTTTCATTGATGTTACGAGTTTTTGCAGCAAATCTAGCTCCAGATTATGCAAACATTTCTCTATCGAATCTTTTAATTCACTCATAGAGGAGAACTGTCGTCCATTTGCGTAACAGCCCATGCCATTATACTCCGTAGATTCTCTATAGGGTGTATATCGGGGCTTCTAGCTGGGCATTTCATCACAGTGATTTTGTTTGACACCAGCCACCCCTTTGATGACTTTGAAATATGGATACTGGCGTTGTCTTGCTGGAGAATAACTTCGTTTCCAACCAGAGTGGTCATAATTGGCAGTAAATGAGATGTTAATGTTTCGTGATATGTAGAAGAGTTCTGCTTTCCTTTCAGAATTACCAAACTTGTGGTTCCATTGAACGAAAAGCCTCCCCAAATCATCACACTTCCACCTCATATTTGTCTGCTGTAGAACGTGTCAGGTTCTTGTCTTGAATCATGCCAATAATAGGCATTCCCATCAGGTCCATCTAAATTCCATTTTTTTTCGTCCACTCTTCAGTCTAAGCCATGTGTTTCCTTGCCCACTCCAGTCATGCGATCCTCTGCTGTTTGGTTAGGGGTGGTTTGATCTTCTTTTTTGTGAAAATAAGTCAGATGCTTCTCTTCTTTAATCCTTCTGTGGACAGCATCCTTCGAGACATTTCCCATATTTTACGTGAAATTTCTCTTAAGGATTTTTTCCCAGTGGCAGCAAGACGGCGGATGCGACGATTGTCTTTTTCGGAAGTCACCTTTGAACGTCTGTTTTCTGCTTAGCAGTAAATGTTCGGTACTTCGATCTTCTAATATCTGTGCATATTTCTTTAACTGTCTTCCCAATAGCTTTCATCCTCCAAATTTCAGTTATTTCATCTTTGGTGAGGTCTTTTCTACGTGGCATTTTAAAGAATTTGATTTCCAAATCACTTCTAGCTATTCTAAAGTAAAAGAAGTTAAAACTGTCATGATAAAAAAACAAAACATTTGCATATTGGGCCTTGTCCACTTTGCTTTTAAGAGGGAGTCTCTATACTTATGAGATTGGTTTGGTTTGGTTTGTTTGGTATTAACGTCCTTTTCAACTATTATGGTCATTTCAGGACGGCGTTATAGGGGCCGCAAATTTTGCCTCGCAAGGGTTCTTTAACGTGCAGCCGGCAAACGGCTACACGGGACCAACGGCTTTACTTCCCTTCCGAAGGAAGTGCGTGATCTCAGGATTTACCCCTGAAAAATCCTCGTCGTCCTCGGCCGGGATCGAACCCGCGTACTCGGGCATCAGAGGCGTATACTTATGAGACACTATCTCTTTGCTAAATGCGCCGGCCAGGTGGCCGAGAGGGCTAGGGCATAGGCTTTCTAGTTCTCGAGTCCGCCTGGTCGTGGGTTTGAATCCCGCCGTGGGCATGGATGTTTGTATTTGTTCTGGGCTGCGTACAGATATAACTTGTGTAAAAGGCGCAAAATGACCTTAGTTGTCGACGCCATAAATTCTAATAAACCAACCAACCATCTTTGCTAAATGGAACAGTACAGTTTTTAACGCCAAAAAATCCATTTTTTCCCTCAAGATGTAGGATTGCATTGTTCACATTGTGAATAAAATATCTGTATTTTTATTTTATTGTGAAAAAAAACTTGTTCATTGCTGTTTGACTTAACAAAGTATCTATACTTATGAGACGCACCTTCAACATAATGATGCACTTGTCTTTGATAATGATGCACTGATCTCAGAGCGTAAGAAGCGCATGATGGCTTCAGTGTTGAAACTCTTGGGTTGCATACGGATCCTTTTTCCACGGTATTCTGCACTTCCTTGTCACAGGTGAACCTGGGAAAATACCGTGTAAAGTATTTAATTAGAAAAGAAGGATTGTATTGTATTGTATTGTGTGAAGGATATTTTGTGAAAGATACAATTTTTATGAAGAATTATAAAAGGTGCATTCCAAAAGTTCGGTGAATGGTCCCATAGTTGAACAACTGCGCTGGTTAGGATGTTGCGCTCACGCAGACGCAGTGAGAGACATGGCAACTGTACCCCCTAGCGTCCAAATCACGACAGTTTGAGAAGGCGTGTCATTGCGAAATGGAGCAACGCGTCAACATGCAGTGAGCAAAAATTGTGTTTTTGAGTGGTTCTAACGCTTTAGAGCCGGAAAGTAAGATGTCGAGGATGAGCCGTCAACAAGCACAACCCTAGACAACATCCAACACGTGCGACGGATGCTTGCGGATGATCGGCAGCTGTCTTTGAGAATGTTAGCAGAAGAATTGAATATAAGCCTAGACAGTGGAAGCACCATTGTTCACGAACATTTCCAAAAGCGTAAGATTTGTGCCCGGTTTGTACCGTACAAGCTATCAGACGAGCAAAAGCTACACCGGATGGAGAACATCCTCCATATTCTCAAATCTCGCACCTGCAGACTTATTCTTGTTTCCCCGCCTCAAAGGAGTCCTGAAAGGTCTACGCTTTGCCGACAATCCGGAGATCCAACAATGTGTGACAACGGTGCTTGAGCGATACCGAAAGAAGCGTTTGCTGACAATTTCCAGGAGCTATACAACCCATGTCAAAGTGTGTTGTAGTTAATGGCGATTATTTTCAATACCAGGCATTTTGTTTGTATCTCTAAGTTCCTTTATTTTATGAGACCATTCACCGAACTTTTCGAACGCACCTTGTATACTAAGAAATTGCATGTGGCTGCTCTCATTCTTGCCCGCAGTTACAAATGTTAAACCATAATTTTTATGTTCCCCAAAAGTTGCATTGTACAAGGGGAAATGAAAAAAATTATTCCAGGTTACTTTTATTAATGGTAAATAAGGCAATGAATAAATGGGACTTACGTGAATAAAATATTCTAGGAGGAAAATATTCAAAGCAGAGTCGAATTTCTAACCTGTCAGTAAGATTAAATTGCGCACCATTGGATATTAAGTTTAGCGACCATATTACCATCTACAGAAAAAATAATAAGCAGAATCTGTGTGACTTTGGACATAAAGCCTAAGAATCATAGCTTTATTCTACATGGAAAAAAAAATTATCAAAAATGTGCTGCAGATATGTAACGTACGGCACTCCAGGGTTAAGTCTATACATACTGTCAACCACAATGATGAGTGCACTCAGAGAATCCCACGAAAACATTCCCCAGATCTTAACACTGCCTTTGCAGCTTGTTGCCGTCCACAAATAGTCGAAGGGTGTTATTTTCTGATGTTTTTCGCCGTATGCGCCAACATCCATCCGTCCGATGGAAGCAAAACACGTGATACATCTGAGAGGAAAACCTTTTGCCAATCAGTGGATGTCCAATGTCAATACGGCCGTGCAAATGCCCGTCTCTTCTGCCGATAAACGGTCATTACCACAGGTGCTGTCACCATCCGTCTGCTGCGGAGTCCAATAAGCAGGAACGTTCGCTGAACTGTCATTCTGGGCACAATTGCGGAGCTCCCTGGATCATGTGGTCAATAAGTCGCCCGAACGCATCGTCACAGCTGCCATTTCCCTCTTTCTTCTATAGCTCGTGGATGACAATTTCCACGCCGCTTATTTCCTACAGTGTCATTTTTCCATGCGCGGTACATTTTTACCATAGCAGCACGCGAGCAGTTCATAAACTCCGCAGTTTCTGAAATGTTGCCAACCATGGTCCGAAAGCCAATAATCATTCCATTTTGATAAAACGTTCCGTTTCTTCATTGCAAAAACTGTATTTTTTTTGAATGTCACATTGATGGCACGTCAATTATTGCCTCATTTATTTAGTGCCTTCTGCGATTGGTTATTTAGCGTATCAGTGGCCACATTAATGTGACTCGACTGTTAATACCCCAGTTTAATCAATTACACTGTCCAACAATTTTTAACTTTCAAAAAATTACTAGGCGAAGAGTAGTTGACTTTTGGTAATTTAGGAGCGATGATTCCGAATCTGCAAACCGTTTTTCTCTATCGGGTCTCAATTTTTGGTAAATCGCATACTAACATTTTATAAGTTCTGTAAATTAATAACATTTTAGACCAAACGAACAGCATATATGTGGTGCCCATTTCTTATCTTGATCTCCCACTTCAATTTCGAAAGATAGATTATAAAGTTGTTTGACGTAATTTGATAATTTTCGCTTTGTTGTTACACATCCACAAATATAACAAAAATTATGTGGATTGTTTTTACAAGTTCCTCTAGGCATTTTCATTTATTTAAGTATTATATGTAGCTGAAAATAAAAAATTTATATATATTTAAATTATATTAAGTAATTTTGAAACTTATGTGTAAGTGTCACATTTACATAAACATATAAAAATTTCAATCACAATTTACGAAAAATTGAGACCTGATAAGCAAAAATGAGCGTCATTTTTGTAATTACGCAAAAAATTACCTTAGAAACGGTGCTTCTCTGTTCAGTAATTTTTTTGTTGTTGTACAGTGTTATGGGAGTTTACAGTCCTGAAAACTAACTAGAAGAAATGAGTGCGTTGAACCTCTCCACTCCACTTTGATGTCACGTACTCCCTCTAACTCGTGCAAAAAGATCATCTCAGAAAAACCCTTAAGGTACCTGCATAGGAATACCCCTGCACAGTAGTTAAGGGCAAACCTTCATCCCAAACTCTTTCTCCAAACCTTTTAACTAGAGCAAATTGGCAGTTTATTGGGTATATATTATTCCGGATTAAGTTCCAGTTACATACACCTAAGCGGGCAAGCTAAATAAAATTTTAAGTCACCCTATGTTAATGTAAACAATGACTACATAAGTAGTAAGTCATATTTCAGCATCAAAATTCGGATTTTAGCCCTATAATTATCTGGCATCAACAACTAACTAAATTAATATTTCTAGATTGTATCAGGTCGTTGCATATCAAATGTCGGATTGCAGAGGTCATCTTTAATGGCCCTCTAGAAAGGACACCTTCACACGTGCTATTCGAAATAACCCCCATTGCAATCCAAACATTGTTGCCAACGATTTGGCAGCTTCTCGAGCTCTCTCCGATAGAATCCATGGTGCACACAGTGGTTGCTGACACAGTTTTGTGTGCATACGATGCAGTTCACGACTTAGGTCGCAGCGGTGATCGTCTCCCCCTGCTACAGGAAGCTGTAATGCACTACACCACGATTGTTCCACCAAACTATAAGCATGAGCTTCCTGGCGTGCAACGGGGGTTTAGGGAACTGTCGCGGGGGTTCATCAGCATCCAGCCATTGTGCTGACCGTTTCCTACTGTCGTATAGGAGCCACTTCTCGTCGCAGGTGACAATGCGATCAAGAATGCCCGCTTCTTCATGGCGCAAAAGCAATTCCCTACACACTTCCAACCGACGCTCTTTTTGGTTTTCCGTAAGTTCATGTGGGACCCATTTGTCCTGCTTTTTCACCTTGCCGATGGTCCTAAAGATGTCAACTGACAGTCGACGCTGATTTAGCATGATCCCCTGCAAGGTTCCGTCACTCCCGGCGGAATTTTCGGAACTAACGTTGGACAGTACGTTCGTTTATGATGCCTACACCGAATACCTTATTGATGTTTCGAGAGGCGTCGGATGCAGTATGATTCAACCTGAACTCGTAATGCATTATCACACGTAATTCGTATGAAGTCATGACTATCTTCGCTTAGGGTCAAACGCTATTAAATATCATCGCAGACATACAAATTTCAGGCAGCTGGTCGCTGATAGGTTTATCTCTGGGATTGTACCACTTTGTTATGGGTACTTGCTACTAAACGTGGAAACCGTGCTGAAGCGCGAAACCCACCTCGAAATCCGACATTTGATATGCAACGACCTGATATCAATTTAACCCACTTAGTTTTCTTTTACTTTTCAAGACTTTCAAAATAAAATAAGTTAACTAGTTACTCTTCTTTTCTATATTTAATAATAATAATAATAATAATAATAATAATAATAATAATAATACATTGTATAACTGTGTGCCGCAATACCCAATAGAAAAAAAAACTAAATTTTAATTAAAGTTAACTTTAGAATATCTAATCTTAACAATTAACTACAACCCACGAAATTAATCAGAATCTATACATATATTTAAATTGATTTTATTTTCAAAACAAAGCTACAGGTTTGACTGTATAAGGGTAGATAATCCAAAATTTCAAGTCAAGATAAATAATACAAGTTGTGATTACTAAAATCAACATATCCACCCATTTGGGTGGTTTTCAGTAGAAAACAGGAAAATTTGGCAAAACGTGCGCACGAAACTGGATTTCAGGAAAATAATTGTTTGCGCTTTCCTCCATATATTTAAGTTTACAAGTTAAGTATAAATGCCTTTGCTCAATACAGTGTTTATCTGACAATACAATAGTTCAGCTGTGATAATGATTATTGAAATTAAGGCCTAACAACCTAATGTTGTTCGCAAAGCATTATACCATAAAACTTAGCAGAGATGTCGACACTAACAAAACAACGTTTTATGAGTTCCTATTGGATTCCTATTTTATTTTTTACTTATACCTGACAAAATTTTAACAAAGGTAAACTCTTAAGTAACTATTCATTTCCTCTATACCACGGCTTATTTTGCGTAGTTAATAGAGGAATTAATAAAGACGTGAAATTACAAAAAGAAAATATTTAATATTGTATAAGAAAAAGATTACACAACAACGTGTGATTAAAAAGAAAAATTAGAAAGGTTGTGATAAAGCCAAATTATTGACTATACAGCCAAGAGTCTGTGAAAAGTCACATGACAGCAGTAAAAAATTTATCTTGGAAACATTAAGTGTTGACATTTCATAATCCTTTTCTGTTCCAAAACAACGACTGACTTATGAAACAAAGAGAAGAAAATTTAGAATTGCATTAAGCCAAGAAGGAAGACATTGAAAACATTTTAGAAATTAACAGTAACAAAAAGGTTCGTGCGCATCAACCGAGGCTTAATATTTAAGTTTCACCAAGCCATAGCTGCATTCAAAGAACAGAGAAAAAAAAATTTTCTAATACAATGCCATACCGAAGGCGACAATAAAAGAGATTTATTTTATTTCCTACAACATGTTACGATTGCAACTTAACAAACAAACTAGAAATGATTCAGACTAAAGAACTGAATAAGAAAAATTATTACAAGAACTGAATAAGAAAAATAATTACAAAATTCAATAACAGAGACTCACCACCACCACGTCATTGACGAATACATGTTGACAAGAATAATAACAATAAATTTCATCATTTGCTTTTACATGATATAATTAAGAAATAAACTCAATCAAGCATTATAACAGATTCATCAACAGACAGAAACTAACTTCACAATGTGAACATAGAAAAATTAATGAAGTTCCAAAACAAGGGCTGACATCTCAAAAGGGATGGCCAGAGTTCCGTCCATAGTAAGGGTTGGCTCAAGAGAGAAGGCCTGCGAACAAAATGTGTGTACATTGTTACATCATCATCAATTAGGGCTTATTATTGGTAGATATACGATTAACAATAGCCGCTTCATGATGATGTAACAATGTACGACGTAAAAGTAGGAAAATAGCCGAAACTGTGGATACCGTCATATAAATAAACGAAAAACGGAAAACACTACTCCACATAGGTATTTTATTACAGAACTGATGATGGAATTTTGAAATCCGAAATGTACATCTGAGTCTGTAATAAAATACCTATGTAGAGTAGTGTTTTCCGTTTTTCGTTTATTTAAATGTATGACGTTTTTGTGGGCAGGCCTTCTGTCTAGGAGGTGTTGGCTGTGTCATGACCTCCGAGAGATAAGGCCTGTGCACTGAAACTTTATACATTGTTACCTCATCATTAAAAGAGTATTGATATTATTATTTCTACCAATAATAAGTCTTAAATTAGCCCTTCTAATGAAGATGTAAAAATGTATGAAGTTTCAATGCACAGACCTTATCTGTCGGTAGAGTCCACAGATGAAGAGAAGTTTCTTATTCCTTTGTGGGGTAGTCGTCGTTTCAAAGCATCGTCCTGGCTTTTATCCTGCTGTTCAACAATGCGAAGCTGCGCTGCTGGCGTAAACAATCAAACATTACCACAAGCACGGACTTCAAACACTATAGTCCATCCAGACTTAGTTTGCGCGAAATGTGATGGACATGTTAATTGTTATGTATTGTTTAAATTTTGTTGTAACAATGTCCAACAATTCAAACGACCATCACATTTCGCGCAAACTAAAGCTGGATGGACTATAGAAAGAGAATTCTAATAGAAATTATATTAGCTCCATCATGACATTGCTTTCTGTTGAAAAGAAAATTGAAACAACAAAATAGATAAAAAAAAATTAGTTAAGGCATCGTTATCCAACGATAAAAGGGTTTTAGCATCAAAATGTTATGAGCAGTAGCGGCTCGTGACTATAATAAGTGCTGGGGCACAAATACAAAATTTCAGGTTCTTAGGCCTTTTCGTACAAAAGTTATAGCTTGATTTGTATTTGGAGCCTCGCGGCCCCTGCCGAGGCCTCAGAGGACTATATCAATTTTAGTCTGTAATAGCTAAAATTTTAAGCAACATATTAAAAGTATAAAACATTTCAGGTTTCTGGACTTCTGATTTTAAATTTATAGTTTGATTTGAGATTGAGGCCGCAAGGGCCCTGCCAAGAGACTTATATAATTTTTTATATAGAATAGCTAAATTTTTCAATACCACACTATGATTAAACAAAATATCAGGACCATAGAACTTTCTGTTCAAATTTTAAAGCTTCAGTTGTATTTGAGGCCGTCAGGGACCACGAGGCCTTAACTAGACTTCTTGTATATTGTCTATAATTTTTAAGTAACTTCCTGTAAAAATATAAAAACTTCAAGTTCTTAGGTCTTTAGTACGGGGCCCCTGTGGAGACCTAAGAGCCTTATACCAGTTTTTCGTGTATATTAGCTAAATTTTTTAGTTACCTACAATAAATATGTCTCTGTCAAGGATTTTTATAAGAGAACAGAGCGGGACGAGGCGATGCATAATTTAAAGTAATTTTAATTGAATGTAACAATTACCATACATGAAACGGCTGCTTGCCGGATAAATAATGATAATAATTAAAGGTGAGATTTCGTCTATCAGCCCAGGTCGGTAGAACGTCGGGAATAAGAGGTTCGTCTCCTCGTGAGTCACCATATATCCAGGATGAGCAAGGTCGCTTCCAGGAAGTAATGCTCGTGAGGTAGGTCGGTGCAAGAAGACCTCGGTCCACGTGGGCAGGCTGGAAACCGCAAACTCAGACAGCGGCAACCACTCAGGGTAAGTCGACCGTGAAGGACTGACTGTGTGAAATAGAACAATTGATTAGTGATATGACGAAATAGGTAAGAGTTTCTATCAAATGGATTCACAACGCAATAGCATACAAATCTTAACTTGATACTACTATTACCAGAGGAAGCTGCTCCTACGTCCAAGCGCGGACAATCGCGTGGGCGCCCAACGCTACTGCCGGCTAAATTGGGGATGGGGAGAACCACTTCCAAAGTCTCCAACCTCCACGGGAGAACGTCGTGTTCGGTTTGGAGGCGTGTCGGAACGCCGATGTCGTATTTTGACGAAGTGGATATGGCGTGCGTCGGCGTACACACGTCGTCTATCTGAAATCCGTTCTTCTTCTTCAACCACCAATTTTAAAATTAAACTACTGTCCCACTTGCGCAACTCTAGCTAAATTTCTTTCCTGTTTAACTTCCCTTATCTTTCCGCTTCTCTTTCTGATTATATTCTTTTTATATGTTCTACAGATTGCTTATTATATTCTTTTTTATATGTTCTAATTATATTGTTCTTATTATATTCTTTTTTATATGATCTACAGATTGTTTTTTAATCTGCCCACTCAGGGGACCTACCTCTTCGGCTTTTTTTTTATTTTTTTATGGATGCTCTGTACCCCATTGAAATAAATAAATAAATAAAAAGATTCTTAAAAATTATTTTTTAACTTCAACAGGTTTTAATATAAACAAAAAAATTATAAAAAAGATTATAAAACTGACTACATCTGCTATCACACAAAACTGTTTAAATATAGGAAAATTTAAGACTCAAAATAGTTGAGCCGTTATCAATAATTATAAAAACCTTCCATCCCCCGAATATAAAAATCCTATATCCAATATTTACATTTAAAATGAAAAGCATCCCATTATCTAAAAACCCTTGAGCAGCACTTTAAAATATATACAAAATATATGTTTAAATTATATACAGAAATATACATTTAAAATCAAACCATAGATTAATATAAGCTACACTTTCTAAAATCCTGATAATTTTAGCACGTGACTAAAAATTCGGAACTTGACTTGTGAAATTTCCTTTACAGGACTTTAAGAACTGTTATGCCTCGCAAGTAGCGAAAAATCCGTTTTATATGATAGAAAAATGTCGTAAGTCCAAGATATATAATAAAAAATGTTATCTTTGAAGTCAGTTGAAGAATCATAAATAATAAAATCAAAATTCCATCATTTTCACCATGATTAACATTTTCGAGGTCATCAATACCTCATTATCAGATCGAATACACAAATGCCACTCTCCCTCCCAAACAATGAAGTAAAAAAAGAAATTTAAAATTAAAGATTACACAATTGAAAAAATTATAAAATCAACCAAATAGGGGTTAAGTCGTACGATGTCTGCGCTATTGAATTTTCATCTTCTTTTATTAAGAGCGCTTCTTTAATTATTCTTTTTTTGTAATTTTTTTCTGTTACATTATCCTAATCCGGGGAATGTCCCGTAACACTACTGTCTGGCCATAGCATAATTGCAATCATTAAGTCTCACCGCTCTACCATGTTCCTCTATTCTAGTTTTCAGAAGTCTTGAAGATTGTCCTATATAGTTCAATTCACAATTCTTACAATTTATTTTATATATTATATCATATTTTTCATTTTTTTCTTTTTCATTTTGATTTGTTTGTCTATCCATTTTAATTAATTTATTCTTAATAGTATTTTTAATTTTGGATACTATCTCTATATTTGTATTTTTAAATATTTTTTTAATTTTATAAAAACTTTTATCATTATCAACAGATATTCTTATTTTATCTTCTTTACTATTTTTATTTTCTTTTTTCCTTTTGTTTTTAAATATATCTACTAACAAATTTTCTATGACTTTACTTGGACATTTATTTTTAATTAACATATCTTTCAATCTATAAATATATTTTATTAAATAGTTTGGTGAGCATAAATTTCTGGCTCTATTTATCAGATTACTTATGGTGTTAAGTTTGTATCTATTTGGTATGGCAGACAAGTAGGTGAGGAAGGGAGTTTCCCTGTGTTGGTTTTTCGTATATATCAAATTCCCATTTATTATTAAGACATCTGATGTTTAAATCTAAAAATTGAGCACTAAAATTGGGGGATGGAAGGTTTTTATAATTATTGATAACGGCTCAACTATTTTGAGTCTTAAATTTCCTATATTTAAACAGTTTTGTATGATAACAGATGTAGTCAGTTTTATAATCTTTTCTTATAATTTTTTTGTTTATATTAAAACCTGTTGAAGTTAAAAAATAATTTTTAAGAATCTTTATATATAATCATATTCTTCAACGTTAAATATACCTAAAATAAATAAAAATATACAAAGTTTCAGATTTCTAAGCCTTTTCGTTCAAACATTATAGCTACATTTGTGTTTAGGGCCCCTGCCTGGGCCCCAAAGACTATATAAGTTTTAGTGTATAAGAGCTAAAATTTTAAGAAACCCACCATAAATATGCAAGAATTCAGATTTCTGGACTTCCGGTTCAAAAGTTTTAGCTTGATTTGTGACTGGGGGCTTAGGGCCCCTGTCGAGACCCAAGAGCCTTATAGCAGTTTTTAGTGTATATTAGCTAAATTTTTAAGTAATTTTCTAAAGTAAAAAAATTTCAGATTTTTAGACCTTTTCGTTTAAAAGTTGTAGCTTTGCTTATGTTTGGGGCCTGTGGGGCTCTGTTGGGGCCTATATTACTTTTTTGTATATTTGCAATATTTTTTTAGTCCCACACTATGAATATACAAAATTTCAGGTTCCTAGGCCTTTCCGTTCAAATGTTATAGCTTTAATTGTATTTGGTGCCTCGAAGCCCCTGGCGGGGTTGTAGAGGCTTATATCAGCATCCTTCTGTATTGGCTTTATTTTTTAGTACCAAACTAAAAATATACAAAATTTCAGGTTTCTACACCTTTCCGCTCAAAAGCTATAACTTTATTTGTATTATAGGCTTCGGGAGTCTTCTGGCGGGCCCCATAAGTCTACATCACATTTTTTGTATATTTGCTATATTTTTTTAATACCACAGTATAAATATACAAAATTTCAGTTCCTATATGGTTCCATTCAAATGTTATAGCTACAATCGTATTTGGGGTCTCAGAACCTCCGGCGGGGCCATAGAGGCTTATATCACTTTTCTTGTATATTGGTTTTATTTTTTTAGAACCGCACTACAAATTTACGAAATTTCAGGATTTTTGCCCTCTTTGTTCAAAAGATAAAAAAGGATCCAAGAAATTCATCCAAGTGACCCCTGAGGGGCCATTCGCTATATCTTTCCCACTGTCCTCTGTATAGGGCCTACGTGTGTAGAAAATTTCAAGCCTCTAGCCTCAATCCTTTCAAAAAATTTAAATGTTACGAGCAGTAGCGGGAGGATTCACTATACTTCAAACAGAGTTCTTTAAATTCTGACATCAAACAGTCAAACTCTGACGTCACAAAATGCTCAAACGTAATCAAAACTCCATAGACTTGAAAGGAAGTCAGCTGGGGAAACCACAAAAACACATGGTTTGGTCCACCCTAAAGGATTCGCTATATTTTTCGCTCCGTCCTCTATATAGGTCTTACGTGTGTAGAAAATTTCAATCCTCTAGATCAATCCTTTCAAAAGTTATGGCGTGTGACATACATGTTACATACATCTGTACCGTCGTTAATAGGGTTTTAGATGATGCTAAAACCCTAATAAAGCAAATATTATTGCGTTTTCAATATTTTTTAAACTGGCGCATTTATGCACCACACTCCGAAAGAGCCACTTGTATCAGACTAGCGGAGCCTGTTGAATTTCAAAGTAATAATATGAACCATGATGAGATTGTAGAATAATATAGAAAATGTTTTAAAAGTTTATTAAAAATATATATCTTATATACGTGCAAAAACAACCTTTACATTACTTAAAAACAATACATTTGCAGTAATAATGCATATGGCATTGTGCAGTCATTTTAACTGGTCTCAAACTTATCACACTGGTTATGTTATTATCTCTTTGCATACTATGTTTTTTGTCACAGTTTCGTTGGACCGCGAATATTGTTGGTTCCATGAAAACTCTTACAGCTTTTTGCATTTGCTTTAACGCAATTTTTTAAATATTTAACGCAGTTTACAAAATATTTAACGCAGTTTTCAAAATATTTAACGAAGTTTCCAAAATATTTAACGCAGTTTTCATTGGAATTAACGCAAGTTTCATTGGAATTACTATAATTTTTAGAAAATTTAACACTTTTTTGGGGGTAAAATTTATTTAATTTTTACAGCTTTTTAAAATATTTTTAGCGTCATTTAAATGAGTTAACAGTATAAAGAGAGTTGGTTTATAACTTTTTATAGAATCACAATGTATTAGTAAAAGTTTACTGAATTTACAATATTTATACAACTACCACACTCTATAGTATGTATACAAAAGTTGCAATTTAAATATTAAAAAGTAAAAAATTAAAAAAAATAAACAAGTTCTGTTAAAAATGTAAGTTAAATACGTAAGTATACTTTTAATGAATTTATATAATGTTTTTTATATTATTATTATGCACCGTAATTATTCAAGACAGTGATGGTTGGCGAGAATAAGCATATATAATTACAATTCTTACTTACAATTTACTGTTAAAAATACATGTTTACAGTAACTTACATTTTTAACAGCATTTGTTTATTTTTTTAATATTTTACAGTAAAGTGTAATTTTTGTATACATACTGTGGAGTGTGGTAGTTGTATAAACATTGTAAATTCAGTAAACTTTCACTAATACATTGTGAGTTTTATAAAAAAAAATATAAACCAACTCTGTTTATGCTGTTAACTCATTTAAACGACGCTAAAAACATTTTTAAAAGCAGTAAAAATTAACCCCCTCCCCCCCCCAAAAAAAATGTTAAATTTCTAAAAATTATAGTAATTCCAATGAAACTTCCATTAATTCCAATGAAAACTGCGTTAAATATTTTGGAAACTGTGTTAAATATTTTGAAAACTGTGTTAATTATTTTGAAAATTACGTTAGAGCAAATGCAAACAGTTGTAATAAAAAGCGTAACGGATTCTTTGCATAGTATGGTAGGACCAGTTGAGATGTCCGTTTTCGCGAGTTTTCAAGGCAAAACGAAGGCTAGGTTTCTACCAATGTTGCTTAAGGTTTGACTCTGGGACTTGTTAATTATCATTGCACAAGCTGGGCGAATGGGAAATTGTCGACGTTCGAAATTCACAAAATGATCATTCGCCTGTAACGGTATTCTTGGTATTAAAACCATTTGTCCTGCGTTATCCCCGCTGAGTATTGTAGCTTGTAATAACCTGATTTTCGGAATTGGCTCTTGTATTGCTTAATACCCCTATACGTTCAACCAACTGACCGTCAACCCTATAATTTACCGAAAACTTCGGAAGTTGCTGTGGTTTTACCTGGCAGTGGAGTCAGTGTGCATCGTGATATTACTTTGCGCCAGCGCATAGATGGTAAGATTCGTCGGATTTTAGAATATCACCCATCGTATGATCCTCTGCACTATCTGCTTATGTTTCCGTACGGACCGCGAGCGTGGCATATTTCTGTGCAGTCGAAGAAAAAAGCTCATATCAAACGTGTTGCGATACGCCATTTTTATGCTTACCATCTTCAAATTCGTCACGTACGTGTTAAGGCTTAGCAAAGACGGGCATGTATAATACAAATCGTACCTTCCCGTCTTCGTCGAGTTTATCAAGGCAAAACAAAAACGGGAAACAAAGTTGTTTTTGTTTAAAAAGTATATTCCGAAGGATTCGAACCCACAATATCAAGGTTGTCGAACGCGCCAAAGTAGCATTGCAAAAATCTAAGTAATTTTTTTTATTATGAATTAACGCAAGAATGAATATCTAATGAACTGGCCTATTGTTGCACAAACGTTGTCTTGCATTGTTGGACATAAGATATACATTGTTGGATCGCGCATATTGTTGGTTCGATTACGAATTCATTGCCTGGTATGGCAGCATTTAAAAAAAAATTCAACTGGTTACCTATTACCGTTCAAAAGATACAGCCCTTAAAAGATCGGACGGACGGTCAGCGGTGACTTAATAATAGGGTTCCGTTGTCACCCTTTGGGTACGGAACCCTAAAAAAATTGTTGCTTAGACTAAAATGATCAGGTGACTTTTCAGTGCCGTCGCGTTCTTCAAGCCGACGCCAACAATGCTTAAATGTGCAACAATAAAGCAAGAACTTTGAACTGTTCTTTCTATTTCCGTAACGCTTTTTAGGGTCGGATTTTGTATCACCAGTGCATACAAATCGGATCAGTGGTTCTCGAGTTATGATCGCACTAACGGAAAATCAGACAGAGAGACGTTGCGTTATATAATATGAAGATTGCCATTAGGTAAACATATCGCCGATCTAATATCTTCCTGCTTCGCTTTCCCAACAATCCGATTAATACCTCTCTCCACGTCAGATAGTGATAATGTCGCAAAAGATATAATGTAAAAAAATCCTCTACTTAAAAATAACGAAAATAGTAACTTCAACAAGATCAGGCTATTCATTTCATAGAACATATAAAATCTCACATCTCATAGCTAACAGGCATCTATAACTATCAAAGGAAAGAGAAATAATATAAATTAAGAACAATTGATCTTAACTCGAGTTGCTTGAATGTCCCTCTCATACCTCTATGAAGTCTCCGTTGCGAGCACCAGTTCCCTGGTGGATTCACAATCGACTGGACACTTTTAATCTTACCCCTCAGCTAAGAGATGTTCGGCACGGGTGTTCTTCCTATCCAGCATACCCCTTAATATCTTTAAGGCACTCTAGCCCGTCCATCAAATCAAAGTAATGTTCATAAACGATTAATCCCTGGGCGGAGGAAGTAGGAAATTATGTCATTTCTGAGAACGGGTCATCTTTTTATCTGGAGAATTAGAATTTTTGAGAACGTTAAAGGGAAACATAAGTGAAAAGAAAGGTTTCTTGAAAATCAAATTAATCCATTTCAAATTGATTATTAGTTTAGAAAGATTGACTAATTGAGAAAGGGGAGACGAAAAGAAATGACCTAACTTATCACGTAATGCCCCAATTAGATGTATTTGCTGGAACTTTGATCTCGGGTAATACATTTCCAAAGATAGAGTGAAGTGATTTTAGTCTAATTCTGTAACTTACAAATCTCATCAGAAATTTGAGATCCATTAATTCATGGGAAAAGAAAATGAGTTTTAGTTTAGAGATCAGGGTTCGCATAAGCGCAGATCAATACGGATCACCCGTATTCCACTTTTTATGTTGACAGATTATTCCACTCAGGGTTTTAGATCTTACGGTTTGCCTGTTCTATAATTTTCAAATGGAGATTACAAGATAAACGATAACCAAAGTAAAGCTTAAAAAACATCATAACATGTACCTTCGATTAGAAAGGTTTATAAATGGTTTAGTAAATTTCATGTGGTTCTATGACCACAAGTAATCTAAAGATTCTGGACGCCCTGTTGAGATCAATAATTAGTAATTATTAAAAAATCCATGGTATGGTGAAGACATTACTAAATTTGTGGACATCTTAAACAACCGCGAACATACTTTCATATGGAAGATGTTCGTATGAAATATTAAGATGGGTCCTGCTTTTGCTCACATTGGATTAAAGAGTCAAAATCTTTCATTTTAGTTATTGGGCAATGCGGTAGTTCTCAAATCTATTGTCCAGTAATTTTGCTTACAATGGCTTGTATCTATCTAACAATGAAATAAATTTGGAGTTCGTGGTAGTCTCTTCTCTTGACCCAGTATTTGCAGGTTGTGATATATGTCGTTTTCAGCATTAGAGAGAAACTATAAATGTTTTATTCGATCTTTCATTTATTGTGGAGACTATTGATCAAACTGTCGATGACTCCTATGACCAAATAGATGCGATTATGTTAAAAGTTGTTAAACATTTCATTGGTACCCATTACTTACAAGGGGTACCCAGATTGCGATGAAGATATTCAACGCGCTAGAATAATCAGTATATAACCTAACTCTCCGCTCCTTTACCTTTGAAAATGGGATCCAGATGTGGGTTTTCCCGTTTCTTTACTACTGGGTTTCTGAAATAAGGTCGAACACGCGTATAAAAGCTCCGGATGAAAGAGTCGACCCTTTATAAGAGCCCAGTTTTGTCGCTTTTAATCAAATTTGAGCAAACGCAATTGAAGGTCAACTTCAAGCTGATCAAGTAGTTACACAGGAATTTTGGAATCATTTCGTCACTACGAACCTGAGACCAAGGAACAGTCAAGATAAAGGGTTTTAAGCAAGAAATCTGCATCAAAGATGGCGAAAGCGTTCCTTCAACAGGAAAGTTTATGGCTACCTTCTTCAGGGATATTCGTGACATATTCTTCACAGCTTCTTGGAAAAAGACGAAACAGTTAATGGAGTGTATTATGCGGTTTTCGCTGGATCATTTAATGAAATAAATAAAAAACGACCACACTTGACGAAAAGAAAGTTTCTTTCCACCACGACAAAACCCGCTCATTCCTCTATAATTGTCACCGCAACGTGTTCGATTTACGCTACGAATTCTTTTTGTATCTTCCTTACTCTCTAGATTTGTTTCCTTCATACAACGATCTGTTTTCAAACATGAAAAATTGCTGGCAGAAAAAGATTTCATCAAACGATAAGGTGATTAAAGGAAAAAACTGCCTATTTTGAAGAGTTAGACAAATCATACGGCAATATACGGACCGGATCAAAACTCGAGCATCGTTGGACTAAGAATACAGAGAATTTTGAAGAACAAGAGAGAGGTTTGTACCAAAAGAAATTGTTCTCTTTTACTTTACACGGAATAATTGAGCAATCCTCGTGGATTAAGAATGGTCAGCTATTTTATTTCTCATCCCCGCTAGTGACGAGAGTGAGAGAAGGTGAGGCTCTCGCTCGCTCCATTCTTTATCTACTTACGTATAATAATGTGAATCATGTGTATTTTGTGTGTATTAAACATTTCAAATATTTGATATTAAATTTGGTAAAACCATTATCGTTAAACTTTCTTTGATAATTCCATTTTCTAATGCGTATGACGATCACGCACAATTTTATTATTTTATTTAAGCGAAACCCATAGATGGAAATCTTAACGACTAGTGTATTGTAAAAAAAAACTGCAT
The DNA here is from genome assembly GCA_023313115.1 of Rhysida immarginata. Taxonomy (NCBI): domain Eukaryota; kingdom Metazoa; phylum Arthropoda; class Chilopoda; order Scolopendromorpha; family Scolopendridae; genus Rhysida; species Rhysida immarginata. The sequence goes on along the minus strand of JAHWFO010074832.1, from coordinate 330,651 downwards.
ACTTAAGTCATTAAAAAGATGCGAGAAAAATTTCGTTCTGAATCGTGTAGAAGAATGAGTGAACTTTAAAACTTTGGTTAATTTAATGTTGTTGTTGCAATTTGTATTCATCAATTCATAGTTGGGAACAATAAGATAAAAGAAAGAGAATGAAAGAGAGTGCGAGTGAGTATGAGAAAGCGAGAAAGATGCAAATAAATCGTTAGTCTTGCACAAAGTTCATTTGCCACTAACACTTCATTATGAAGCCTTGTTTCAGATATTAATCCATAATTTTCTTCCCCACAATGGATTTCATTAAAATGTTCTATTGTGGTTGAAATATTTCTTTTTAATAATTTCACTTTTTCTAGCCGTCTTGTACTAAGGGAAAAATTATCTGCTTCGCGAACAATGTGGAAAGGCGACGGAAAGAGAGGGTAGGAATTGCAGAAAGACAAAACGTTGAATACGATTTTTTTCCCAATGTTTTAAAATAAAAATGAAAGTTAATTAAGAAAAAAATATAAAGGAGGCTATTTTTTTCCTCTTCTAACGTGTTTGTTTGTGGAAATGCGTTGTTATTGTGTGGAGACAGTCTCGCTTTTCATTAGCAATGACGATGTCCCTTTTATGATGCACACGCGTACTAAAAGACGGGAGAGGGGTTGAAAGAAGAGGGGCGAGCAAAAAAGAAAAAAAACTTTTTTTAAAAAGTGCATTTTAATCACTGAAAGACGTAATGAAAACAACAAGTATTTTTCTTTTTTTTTTATTTTTAACGCCTTGGAGAAACAAATTGTCTGTCAACATTTTCCTTTTTCTCAACAGCTTCTGCTTCTATTCGACACCGGAGATATGCTTACACAGGTCCCCGTCCTAATTAATTTGCCAGATAAGGATCGGAACTTTGGCTTAATTTCCGCTCCCGACTCGCATCTATCTCCGCTATCAACGCAACTTCCGGTAGCTTTAAAACGCAAGTCCCATCGCGAAATACGAAAGATGGAAGAGTAGGAGGGGGATCCCGTAGACGCACCTCCCGTTACTCTCCCTTCACCACCCTCCACCCCTACTCTTCCATCTCCCCTTCTCTCCTCTTCTCTTCCCTCTCTCGTTTGTGCTATCTAGCAAACGCCGTAACTCCAAGTGGGTTCGTGTACAGTGTGATTCTCTCTCTTTTCCGTTTTAATGACGAAGAGGTTAATTTAGGCTGGAGCGTGCCAAGATAACTTCAAACGGCGTTTCAACCCTTTGACGACAACGGCACACAACGACAACCGAAATGGGAAGCGAAGCCTAAGCGCACAAGGCTTAATGCCCCCCGTGCCAGAATGGTGAAACATGCTTGCCTTTTGCAAAGAGAGTTAAGGTTAAAGAGAAGTGAAAAGGAAGTGTATTGTAAATGAATTTTCGAGGCGAATAAAGCGCAATATTTTCCATTAAGAATAATTTCTGTGTTAATTCATTCTACACTTATTCAATACAATATATGCACAACCCCAATGCCTAAGCGTCTTCCATGGTGAATACAAGCCATGGCAAAAGCTGAAACCTTCTATATTGAAAAGTTTCACAGCAGTCGAGTGGTTCTCTAAGTGACCGAAGCGAGAAAATAAAATCAAACGTATACCAAAGGCAAATCTATGATTTAAAAGACTAGCGGTTTGCAAAAGTCCAATACCATTTACGAAGCTTAATAATGCTCATCAAGAATTTGTTAGTTTAATTTTTGTTGCTTTACTTTTGGTTTATATAAAGCTTAAGATGAATTAACCTCTGAACTCATAGGATTCCTCCGTCTTTATTGAGTTCTAGACTACATTCATGACTCGAAAATTACGTTAAGTCTCGCTCCATATCATTTCGAGTAGTTTTGAACTAAATCATGTATATTTTTTGCATCGTAATTAGGAGATGAATTCCAGGAAAATGGAACATTTATGTAGGTCACTCTAAAAAGAAATGCACAGCATTTTTTTTTTTAATTTAAATTTTTTCCCACACCTTGGCTATTTATACAGTATGTTGACACATACCTTAGGAATGAAATGACACTTCTCACATAATTTCTAATCCTATCAATTATCTTATAGCACCTTGGAACTAGGGCCAATATGCATGACGTTAAAACTTTGGAACGGCGCCTCTGAGCCTTTGTTTGGTCGTCATCCTGAAGGAATCATCTTGTTCCATGAAGATGTTCCAATAGTTTACGCTTGGTAATCAGTAGCTGTAAAGCGCGTGTTGCTTTAAGGGCTGTAAGGCGGAAGTGGCTTGAATGACACAGACTTCTCGACGTTCTGGGTATTCAAACGGCTGTGACTAGGGAACTTCAAGCACTATCGAAAGATTTTTTACACGCCATGCAACAGTTGTACAAACGATGTCAAAAATGGTGTGGCCATGCAGGCTTACTTTCAAGAACAGTAAAGTATCACCTCTGAAAACCTGTCCCTATTTGTTTTTCCGAGTCATTCACCGAACTTTCCGTCTCATCGTGTAATCCTGGCATGCAATGAATAAGATTTTTACTAAATAAAATTGTAGAACTATTTTTTATTAACTGCGCAAGCGCAGAATGTGTTATTCTCTTCCGGAAAGCAGTAATTGGGCTCTAAGGAATTCATAAAATAAGAGTAAAATGAGCATGGCATTTTGCGAACAAACCTTAGTGATAGCGCAAAACGGTTTTAAAATTTGAACTGAGCATGCTGAAACTAGTAAAAACCCATTAAAAATTTTCTTGAGAGTAAAGTCATCACAGATCTATGTAATTAATGTAAATAATATTACACAGATCTATGTAATTAATGTAAATAAGTAATAATTTATTACATAGCAAAAAAAAGTTATGAAATTTTTTTTTCCAGAAAAAAAGTTTTATTTTTTCTTTATAAAAACTTTTTTTTCTTTCTCCACAAATGCCTTTCCTATTAGATTCATGATCGTATTATATTCAGGTAATCACGGTAGTATGAGTGAAAATTCGGGCTTACTACGGAATTTCAAAACATTCATCATCATTGTTGCCCGTTCTTAGTAATACGTTAATCTTTTAAGCAAAATTATTAATTCCTTACGAATTGCTTTAGAGTATTCAAACGAAGAAACGGTAAGTAGTCCGACGGTGACAGGTCTGGAGAATACGGGGGATGATAAAGTTCTGGAGTCTTTTTACGCGCGAGGAATTGCTTCATCTTTACTCTGTGTTCAAAATTTGTATTCAAAACCGAGGGGGCTACTGATTATTTTCACTTTGCAATTATGGTAAAAATAGATGGACAACTGAAGAATAATTGAGAAATAATAATATTATAATAATAAAGCATAAATCCATAGCGTTGAGTTAAAGAAATGGGGCTTATACGCACGTCGTCAGGAAATGAAAAAAAAAAACCACCCTCAAATCGGTTTAAGAAGCACCAGTTTCCAATTAAGAATTTTCAAGTGTCTGGCTATAATTTATCAATTACAAAACAAAACTGAGCATTTTATCATTTCTTTATTAACTTATTCATTCAGTTTCTGCTAAATCTGTTTTGAGAATTAATGAACATGGCATTGTTCCTAGTTTATTGAATTAAGTAATAAATAATAAAAAAATGCATAAATTAATATCGAAACTTTATTATGTAGTCATTAGTTCATCGATGTGTGAAATATTACAAGGGTATCGACAGATAAATCAAACATGATATATATCTACTTATATCATATTAAATTCTGCAAACTTTTGATTAAACATTATTTATGGAAAAGCTAGAAAATTGAATATAAATTTCCGAATAATAGAAAGATGTCCAGAATAATATTTTTAGTATATAGTCTCCACAATATGTGATGATAATATTAAAACAAAACCTTATTCTACGAGAAATACTCGGTATCTTAACATTTTTATCAATTTTAAAAGGCTAAATAATTAATTCGTGTAAATACAATATACTTTTAGCTTTCACCCCAGATGTGCGGTAGAGATTTTCTCTTCTGAAAACAATTCCCTTGAACATTACCTAGGTTTCTACATAAAACTTACAAGTTAGTCAAATATTTCCTTTGAGACTTTTAAGATTTTCTTTGAAATGAAAAATCGAAATAGGTAATAGCAATGAAAAAAAAATCGAATCATACCACACTCCACGAGAACACCCCTATAGACATGATGAGGAGCCAAATTCCATTTTATAGGAATTCGACGATTCAAAACCTCAGGCTAAGACGTATTAAAGATATAGCAAAATAATCTCGTTCTTAATGGTGTCTAAACATCTGGTAAAATTTTGAAGTGTTAGTGTATTTCAACATAAATTAAGCATATGCACAAAATAACTAATCATCATCCTTTAATTTTTGTCTTCCAGATTTGCAAAAGAAAATGACTGATATAAAACTTGAAGAGAAACATGTTCGTGATTGCATGCTGTATGAAGGGAAACAACGCAACCGTGGCCACCAATAAACACTTGAGCTACATATCTCTGAATGTATTCAATATCAGCAATGCCAGTGGCCAAATACTGATCAGTCAAGAAGGGCAAATGAACTGCTGCACACAGCTGCGTAGATAGATCCTCATCAAAGAATTATCTAAATGTATTAATGCATCATAGGTTACTATTCAAGATCGCCTTAAACCACAGGGAAGGTCAATGAAACAAGGAGTTATTTTACCCAACCAAACAAGTCCTAATTCGACAAAACTGACAACAATAGAAGATCAGATTTTGGCTAAAGTTCTGTCCTATACACCTAACCTAACCTATCTTAACCTAACCTAACCTAACCTGACCTTGCACAACTTAACTGTCATTTTATCAGGCCTTTTCAGCATTTTCTTAATGGAAAAAGTTTCCAAAACATTCATCAAGTCACAACTGGGCTCCTGGACCGTTCTTCATCACAGACAATGTCCATCAATAGATAATGACGGCAAATATAATGATTAAGAATAAAATTTTTATTTGTTACTAACAGCGTTAAAAGTAAACGGAATCACTTTCCAACAATTCCAACAATACATCTATAATATTCATTAATTATAGCTTTTTCATCAATTCCTATTTTCATCAGTAATTTTAAAACATCTGAGATTTGGAGTGTAAAAAATGCTTACATCTATAATAGCTTCTACATGTGTTCTTGTGTATACGTAAGTTTATAATAAACTTCATTCTAAATATCTACATAAGTTTTTTGATTAGTTTACCGTCTATAAAACATTATTGCTATAGCATCATAGTATTTGAGTTTTCGTGTCGTTTTTTCCATACAAATAATTCAAATTTCAATCGCCAGCGTATACACTTCAGTATTGGTGTGCAGTTGTAGACGGCAAATCCATTCATATGTAAAAAGTAATAAGGAACAGCAGTTTTATTATAAGACAAAAATATAAATTAAGATTTTTTATAACAATAAGTAACTGCATTTTAATCTGCAAGCCTTACGTAATGTGTTTTACTGGTACATGTTCTCCAATTTTGAAGAACACTGTTCCAACCATCTGAACAAAAGACTGCAGAGCTCAAAATATTTTGGCACCATGTCCAACGGATCATCTACTGTGAAGCATTTATGATTCCACAGGCTGCAGAAATCCAATCATAATGGATGCTTTATGTTGAGTCTTGGGTTTTCATCCTTATACAATTTCATCCATTTTCTCAAAAGCCTAGAATACTCATCTGTCCATATAAATGATGAATAGCATCCGTTGGAATCTCCCCTTATCATAAGAATTCAATAACAGCAGGCTGGTGGAAACATCCCCTATCATAAGCTAATTTATTTCATTCTATACACTGAGCAGCAATTGAATTAGAGATACCTGTCTAGTATCGGGTAGCACCACTTTCGCCCTAATTACGGCGGTGATTCGTCTCGACATTGACTAAAGAAGACATAGAAAGCGTTGGGAAGCCATGCGAACCCACGACCCCTAAACACATCCCCTAAGTTCACGAAGACTTGATGGAGGGGGTCTGAGGCTCGAGAACATGTCTTTCGATGGCATCCAAGATGTGCTCGAAAGGATTGAGGTCAGGCGAGTCACACTGAAGTGTTCATCCAACCATCCAGAAAAATTTCGGGAGCGACGCCACAGTGCATTGTATTGTTGCAGGAAGAGGGGTGCATTAGGATGCTGAAGACGTGCAAACAGGAGTACATGATCGTCAAGGATATCCCGGTAACGTTCATTTGTGAAAGACGATGTCACACGCACGTGGAGTCTCACTTCAGTCCATGTAAACAGTCTCCAGACGAAGGGGCTAGAGACTGTTTTGCACAAAAATCCCATCTCCGCTAGCTAGAAGGGTCCATCGCTTCATGTGCTTTGTGCCGTATTCGTACTTTGCCATCGGCGTGTATCACATGAATCTCGACTTATTAGTCCAAGCAATCTTTTTCCATATGACTGGGGTCCAGTGGCGATGTTCCCGTGCTTATGCTCTCGTTGCGCCCTGTGATGTGCATTCAGCAGAGGAGATGGTTCTGAATGATGTGGTTGCTTACACGTTTCTGTGCGCCAGCGTTAATTTGCCGAGTGATAAGTTGCACTGTGGCCCGTCTATCCGCTGTTACGATGCCAGGTAGCCGACGACTACCCCGTTCATCCACATGCTGTTATTCACGCGGATGGCTCTTGCAAGAATGGTTTTACTGGGTTCAACGTGCTCACAATACACCCGTGACACACAGTGCCTGCACGACTTCTGAGATGGAGTGACCCATTCCTTGGGCCCCGACAATTTGCCCACGAACAAATGCGCTGAGATCTTTGGTCTTACCTATACTGCGTTCGACTATTACGGATTCATGTCGCATCAGTCTTTAGATTGCCGGGTCGCTTCTTACGTCATTCCGTTTCTGTTGCCAGGGCCGCCCTGTCTCTAATTCAATTGCTCTTCAGTGTATGGTCAATTATAAGAAACTAACCGTGTCGTGAGTCAACAAGTGTGCGACAATAGATAGCACAAATGTTAATCATGTACCACTCTTTGTTGTGAAAAAGATCTACGAGTAATGCGGATTGTTTATTACTTTATACGCAAAGAATGAAAGATATCACTATGAAAAGATTGACGTTATATTGTCTTAAGCGTTTTCCTTTTGTGCCTCTAAGCTGCCAAATATCATCTTTTCTCTTATAATTAAGTTTTGGTGACGACAGTTTACGGGTTTGCTATTACCCGTACTTTATCTCCGATAGAAAGTTACCATCGCAAAAGCTCTTGAGAAGATAATTCTTTGGAACACGTCAAAAACACTATACATACAGGGTGATAATTATTGAGCTACATGAAAAAAAAACTTGATAACTTTTGAACAATTTTGCGAGATTCAGTTTGAAACTTTGCGGTTGGGATTTTTTTGAGCATGCGCACTCGTATTGTTGTTGTTGTTGTTCATTTTTCGTTGAAAATTTTAGAAAATGATCTCATCCATATTATCCAAAGTGACCCAGATTTCGAAAAGATGTAGTTCATGCAGGACAGAGCACGGCCCCATCGGACCAATAGAATTTTGAAGTCCTGGAAGCACTTTGGAGAGCGCATTCTGGCTGGGGTAACCGTCTCTGGGCGGTCACTGGAATGGGAATCGCTTGGCCCCCATATTATCCTGATCTCAACCCTTGTGACTCATTTTTGTGGGGCAATATTAAAGACAAAGTTTACGCAAATAACCGCGGAATCATCGCTAAGCTCAAAACAGTCACTCAGGAGGTCATCGAAAGCATCGATGTCTCGACACTTCAACGCGTTTTGCAGAATTTTGCTCTTCGTCTACGCCACATAACAGCCATTGATGGCAAGCATATCGAACATGTCATAAACTAAATCTGAATCTCTGTAGTTACTTTTCACATTTGAATAAAAGTTTTGAACTCAGTAGTTTTTGAAAATTTGATTTTTTATTTCATAGAGCTCAATAATTGTCACCCTGTATGTTCTTTGTTTACAATACAGGGTGCTTTTGAAAAGGATATCGTGAGATACCTAGCGATGTTCTGCACCTTAAAATAAACACAAGTTTCCTCATACGTTTTGTCGAAATTCCATTCTTTAAAGGAGTAAACAGCTCGTGAAGTTAGGTTAAACTCCGCCCATAACGTGAACAAAAGCGCATGAAAAAAGTAAACACCACCACGTGTTCCATTAGTGGACATTTGCATGTCTTCCCTAAATTGTGGACAAGTCCATTTCTGAGGTCTAGTAATTACGAATCTTTCAGTGGGCTGTGAGTGTGGTTGAGTTTAGGGCCAACACAGTAATGCACAGGTATTTCGCAGAAACCTATTAATGGAACACGTGGTGGTGTTTACTTTTTTTCATGCGCTTTTGTTTACGTTATGGGTGGAGTTTAACCAAACTTCATGAGCTGTTTACTCCTTTAAGGAATGCAATTTCCACAGAACGTATGAGGAAACTTATGTTTATTTTAAGGTGCAGAACATCGCTAAGGCGATATCACGACATCCTTTTCAAAAGCACCCTGTATATGGACCACATGCACGGTCGAGCGGCGCCACCGTCGATTTTGTTTCAAAGCGAGGCTGGGCTGGCAAGCTTTAGTTAGGGTTAAGCTGTACTCATGTGTTGGCCGTACGGTTTGTTAGCATAGCAGCATTTTATTACAAGTAAATTACTGCTGTTTTTGAAATGTCAACTAACTGGACTACGAGTTTAGAGTCTTTACCTAATATTTGCCATGGAGATATTGAAAATTGTTTGGAAAAAACAGTTAACAAATTATCAAAGAGGATAACAATTTTTTGTGGAGTCTTATATACATGATTATCAAGATTAGTCAAAATTAAATTAGCAAAAATAAAAATTACTGTGTTGAAATATGTAAAATTTAATTCTTTTTATTGTGCATTTTGGAAGGTGTTATTTAAACAGATGACAAGAAAATGATAATCTAAAAGCAAAAGTTTAGTAAGTAATGGTAATTTTTATTATGCATGTGCTTTTGGTTTATGTGTATGCTTAGCTTGAAAAATACATAAAATAAATGCTTCATGCCCACATAAATAATTGGTGGTGGCAAATGCATAGTTTTGTTGATTGATATGTTTGCATACTTGCTTTCTCTCACTAGCAATATTTATTTCCCCACAAAGTAGTGATTTATTGATACATGCAGTAAATTGTAAACCTTTTTTTAATTAAAATTAATTATGGTTAATTAAGTTTTGTATTTTATAAAAGGTTAGTCAACATTTTTCTGATTTAAAAAGATAAATCAATTTGCTTATTATAATTCACACTAACAGACTGAAGCGTTTTTTTGATGATTTTCTTTTTTGCACATCTTGGGTCCACTTAAATTTGGAAGGATAGGCATCCTTTGTCAATATGTGTAAGTCTGCTAATGTTTTTTTCTTGAATTTTTCTTCAAAATGATCACTACATACGTAAGTATTTCGTGTCACCTACAAAAATAAGAATCACCTTAATTATTTATAAATCAGTGTTCCATCTATACAAATTTATTTAAATGTTATTAATTTTATTACACATGTTAAGAACCATGAAAATTATTTAATTTAATGTATGCTTAACTTATGAATTTATTTACCTGAAATAAAGGTCCAATATCCCTCTTTATTTGTATTATCCATAGCTTACAACGTTTGTTGTCAGTAGGAAATCGATGAAATATTTTTTCTTTTTTGTAGCGGTGATCATTTGTACATCTAGGCACACAGCAATGTGCCATTTTATATGAGATTAATTATTAGGTTAGCAATAAATAGTGAAAAAGCAAAAATCACAACTCACTAAAATTTCACCGTACTGCCAACACATGGGTACAGCTTAACCCTAACTAAAGCTTGCCAGCCCAGCCTCGCTTTGAAACAAAATCGACGGTGGCGCCGCTCGACCGTGCATGTGGTCCATAACTTTTGATTTAATCCATCTTCCTTAGGGATCACGTCATTTCGAATAAGCGTTATGGGAAAATATTCGCGCCGAATAGAAATAATGCGTTCAAATTATCAGCACAGGGTTCATCTAGATACGCAGCACGCTCATTAACTGAAAACTCAGATTTCCATCAAATAAGAGAGCACAAATGATATTCATTAATAATATTGTCAGCTAATATTGTTAATGGCTAGAGTCATCTAAAAGAATCTGGAGAGTTTAATTTATGTTTACCATCCTAAGTTGCAAATTCATATAATAAAATATTTACCTTACAATTGAAGGCAGCCGTGAAGATGACTCATCTCTACAATAATCAAATTTCGAAAGGGTTAGAGCATTAGAGATATAAAATTGCACGATCCACTTCAAAGGATATTTGCCTTTCCCTTAAAAATATACTTCACTGATTTTCTTAAGTGATATTGTAAAGAGGTCATTCCATGTTAGTTCAGGGAGTGGGTATAAATTTTTGATATAAACAATTGCCCTAGGGAGTTTGTAATGAATGCCAAATATTATTATTTTTTTTCATTTTAATGGAAATTACGGACATTGAGTGGGGGGCCTTATCTATGAAGTACTGTAACTTCGGTTGTATTTTACTTAGAAAGATGTTATTGCTGACATATAAAAGCTCTTTAACTGTTGATTCTATATGAAATTTTTAAAATTTTTGCTCCGTTTTGAAGATATTAATTTTTAAAGCTCACATTCCAAGCCACAATCGCATGATTACTCGAGGTTAAGTTCTTCAGATGGACAAAGTATCCTAAGAAATATAAATTTTGTGGTAATATCCAATTATCTTAAACATTCTACAGCTGTTTTTATTCCTTTCAATGTGAACCCAGTGAGTTTTAAAAGAAAATTCAATAAATGTAGAGAAGATACTAGGGTTGATCGAAAAGTAATGCCTCCATGGCTGCAACTTTTATATTTGTTAACCGATTTTCAAAATTCTTTTTGTATCTGATACTTTCATGTGTCCTCTATGTAATGCACTATTCACTTCTCGACATTATCCCCATCCCTTTCCACGCATTGAATACAACGTGTGACCACTCGGGTGAACCCGTCGGAAAAGAAGTCCGGGGTTGTTGTCGACCCGAGGATTCAATGGCAGCTTTGGAACATTTTCTGCAGCACGAAAACGCTCGCATGCAAACAATCGCCACACACAAGAGGTGTTGCAGCGCCTGCAGTTCAAAGATGAAAGATCTTGCACCTTGCGACTTTCACCACTTCCCAAAGAAGAAAAATCACCTTAAGGGACATTCAATCCCTGATGACGAGATAAAAGAGCAGTTGCACGTTGTGAAACACTCTGATCAATATGGCTGGTGATTATTTGCTGAACTTCAGATTTTTCCTCCTTCAGCTCAGGCAGTGTGTGGATTGTTTGCATACACTTTACCTTTCAAGGCACGGTGCCTTAGGCACCCCAAAGAAGAAATCGAGAGGTCTGTGGTCCGGCGAGCGTGCAGGCCGGATGCCACGGAGATGATTCGATCAGCAAAGACGTCCTGCAGAGAGTGCATTGATGTGTACTGTACACGTTTCCATGCACTCCTGCACACTAACTTTTGAATCATCCTGTATAATGAAGCCTGTATCAACTTCCTCTGCAATTCATCTCGTCCTTCAGGGTAACTCAGAAGTGTCTGACTCTGAGGAAGTGTAAAGTAAATATATTTTCTTTATTACTAACAATTCGATATCATAATTCAAATTTATATTTTCTTACTATATTATCTTCTTATTTAACAGGTACTCAATACTTTTCTGACTTCTGAAAAAAAAAAATCTGAAGTTCTAAGAAACATTTTTCCTATTGATATAATTATTATTGTAATGCTACTATTGATTTTATTTTTTCGTGTAATTATAATTAATAATACTATTTATATAAATAATAAAACGTAAATAAATTATGGTCCCAAGGTTACACGCTTTCTCTTCCCTGTACGAGTAATGAAATCCCTACTGACTCCCGCTGCTTGGAGCTCAAGCTTTAAAAATTAATATCTTCAAAACGGAGCAAAACACAGTTTTTAATTTTTTGTATTGTTTTTATGAAAGTATGTGTAAGATATTAATAATTTTTTAACGAAAAAAAAATACCCATCTTTTGAGATATTTGCATAAATAAAATATTCTTATTAAATTCAAATATTTGTGCATGCGTAATACAATTTTAAAAATTTCATGTAGAATCTACAGTAAAAGAGCTTTCATATGTCACCAATCACATCTTTCTAAGTAAAATACAACCGCAGTTATAGTACTTCATAGATAAGGCCCCCACTCAAATTTCGAAAATTTTAAATGTCCATAACTTCCATAAAAATGAAAAAAAAAAAATTTGGCATTCATTACTAACTCTCTAGGGCAATTGTATATACCAAATTTCATTAAAATCCGAGAGGTCAATGCCAAAACTATAAAATTTCTGCCTGAATTGACGTGGAATGACCAAAAGAGCATTAGCTGATAATTACCTATTAATAAGATAGCAGGTAAAGTAGTAGTTATTACCTTACTGAGGCATCCGATAATAATACGAGGTCTGTCCAATGAATACGCGATCTGAGATCATAAAAACTTTATTTTACAAAATAAAATATTTTCCATTGTTCAAAACATTCCTGGAAGTCTTCAGAAGTCAGGCTCTTGAGCTGCCTCAAAGTTTCACGTTTTATCGTCTCCACATCGTCCTAGTGCCGCCCCCGCATGACCATTTTATATTTCGGGAAGAAAAAGAAATCGCAGAGGTCTATGTTTGGTGGGCGTCGTGATTGAATTACGGGTTAGAATTGCGTGGGGTCGGAGTTGTGAGGTTGGCACTCACTTGGTCTTTGAAATTGTGGCTACATATGGCATGCGATATGTCATTCGATCAGAAATGCTGAGAAAGGAAAGAAGATTTCTAAATTTTACATTTTCTACAAAGTTCGTTTAAGAAAATCAATTTTTTGATTAAAAAACTTGGAAAGGGGAGGGATAAAAAGTGCAGATAAAGGGGTAAAAATACAAGGTCCGCTACTTGCCTTACCCTACTCGGGGAGATTAATTTCTTGTTAATAAATGTATAAATGTGTTTCTGCTCCACAGCTAAAGCTCCTCCTTGGAATGTTGACAAAATTTTATTACAACAAATTTTTGTCGAAACTGATTCATAAAACATCTTTCTCAACGTTTATAAAAGTTTACTGACACGCGTTGAGACCAGTGAGTGGCAACTCAATGAATCATTCGTCACGCCTCGCTTGCATAACACGATAACTAAAGGTTTAAAACTGGTTAGGGGCTTTAGGTTTAGTCTGATTTTATGCCATTAATCTTCTAATAGATTCGTCATTAAGCCACAATTGTTCGACATTTCATTTAGCTCGCTCTTATGGTTGCATTGGAATAGGCTGACAAAATAAACCAGTTGCATACGGTTGAGTGGCCGGCTCGGTGGCCGTGAGCGCTGAGGAGGCGAAGGTCTCTCTTGTTGTTCATAAAATGTTTTTCTTTGTCTTTTACTAACAGTTCGGGATACCGAGCTAAAGTGCAATAAGCCAATCATTTATTAGAATTTGAATTCTTAATGATTTGAATCAGGCCAGGGAATACCTCAGCCCGTGTGCCCAAAGAAAGAAGGATAGGTCTATGAATCTATGTTTCAATAACACAGGGTTATTCTTAATTCGGTAAAACATTTAAAAATTCACCACAAAAAAAATACGTGACTAATGGTGGTATTTCTTAAGCCAATATCTCCCAGGATTTTTACATACTTCAATAATGCTCTTGTGTCTATATTTGCTGATGCGGCAGGCATCTACTCAAAATCCATTTCCTCCACAAGATAAAGATGTCAAAAATTCCTGCAGATTAGCAAGAATTAGAGCACAAAAGCAGTATCGTCCATGAACATGAATCCACACAAGAAAAATTCACATGGGGTTAACTCCGGGGACGGGGTGGCCACTGTTATTTCTCTGACGTTTACGTCCAGTCGAACATTATGGCAAATTTTCATTGAGGTATCCTCGCATTTCATTGTGGTAATGAGAGAATGCCGTTCTATCGGCGCAATTTTACCGCTATCCATCACTTACTTTATATGTGGTCAATTTCTAAAATTTTTCACTGTTCTACACAAATTCTCACTTAAAAAAATTGCATTTATTCGTAAATGGTTAAACAATATGACTTTTAATCGTTAACTAGATAGATCCCGTCAAAATTTGACGGTAAACAACCCATCTCCATCTGTTTTTTGCCTTTATTGTTGTTTGTTATCGTTGTAAATTATAATGTAATTGTTGATTTCATCATCAATGGTAGCAAAGTTGTTGATTGTGACTTCAATGTGAAGGGGATTGGTTGATTTGCCAGTGTAAGCATTTTGAATTGTAAATTACCGCTAATTAATAATAATTCTGGACAAAAAGTTAAATTTGACAAATCTAAGACCAAAATGAAGTTTATAGATTCAGTCGTTTTCTCCAACGAACTGTCGAAAGAATCACCCTTGTAATTTAAATAGATGTTGATTAGTGTTAAAGACAATGGACATGTGACTTTTCAGTTCTTGTGTGTGCTTCAACCCCAGGCCAACAATGCTTAAACGTCCAACAACAATGCAAAAGCCTTTCAGTTTTTATACTCTTATTATGCACCACCTTAGAGCAATTTTGAATTGTAAATTTGCGCTAATATATAGTCATTATGGACAAAAAACTAAAATTGACAAATCTATTGACCAAGATCTTTCATTTAAGACCAAAATGAAGTTTTTAGATGCACCAGTTTTCACCAACGAACTGTCGAAAGAATAGGGGGGGGGGTTCTAGAAATTAAGGCGTCGACTACTTGGTCATTTTGCGCATTTTACACAAGTTATATCTGTACGCAGCCCGGGCCAAACACAAACATCCATGCCCACGGCGGGATTCGAACCCACAGCCAGGCGGACTCAAGAACTAGAAAGCCTACGCCCTAGCCCTCTCGGCCACCTGGCCGGCCGAAAGAATAGGCCTTGAAACTTAAACATATAGATGGTGGTGAGACGACAATGGGTTCAGGTTACTTTCCAGTTCTTGCACGTGTTTCAACCCGACGTCAACAATGCTTAAACGTGCAACAACAATGCTAAAGCTTTTCAGTTTAAATCCTAACATTAAGACGCACTTAAAGCAATTTTGAATTGTAAATTAGCGCTAATATATAGTGATTATGGCCACACAAACTAAATTTGACAAATCTACAGAGCAAGACCTTTAATTTAAGATCAAAATAAAGTTTTTAGATGCAGTAGTTTTCATCAACGAACTGTCTAAAGAATCAGCCTTGCAACTTAAATATATAGATTAGTAAAATCCCAAAATGAATTTCATATATGAATATTTGTTCCCAAGAATCAGATACAACATGTGGCATTTTTTTGATATAATTTGGGGACTATATCAAAAGTCCGGTAGAACAAAAATAAGCAAAAACTGTGGAATGGAACAACCAAAATCGGACGGAATCTCCTTGTGGATTAGAGGTTCTCTCCGATTTTTTTTTTAAAGTCCAGTAGACTCATTTCTAAACTGGTCTCAAATTGAAATCACTCCGTTGGAAACATTTTGGTAGCAGTGAAGAAGGTTCTGCTGAGATGATCCTTGTAATCCGACATGTCAACAACGGAAGTGTCCTGTTCGGATTATAAAAATTGCACAAACGTTGGGCATCTATGATAAGGAACAATGAAAATTGAAAGCTTGTCATATGATTTTGATTAAAATAGCAACAACATATAAATAAATAAATATTTTGAAATTTTTATAAAATTGCTCTTTTCTTATACATAGAGGTACGTGGAATAATAGGTTTTCAAATATAAAATTTTTATTTAAGAAACACTAAATTTACAAAAAGAATAAAATAACAATTAGAATTGATATAGCAATATTAAATTATTTTTATTAGCTGACGCTTTCGGAATTACTCCATCATTCTGCTTTGTCCTGTCGATGGAGTATTCAAAACGTTTCTGCTAATATATTAATTTATTATTGCTTTATCAAGTCTATAAATATAGTTTCCCGTCTTTGTGAATGGCTAAAACAGTACAAGTCATTTTTAGTAACATCACATAATTGAGATGCAAATTCTTCCTTTCTGTTGGTCAAAATCAATAATTTATGCATCTCATTACTCGACCAGTTTCGATATCATCAGAAATATTACGTCGATGATGGATTACTCATATTTCAGACTGTCCACACTTATTTTACTGAAGTGTTAAATAAGAATTAAGTTAAGATGCGACGTAAGTTGTCTATCAAAAATAAGAATTTTTAAGCACTAAAATTATTGGCTATTTATAATTACTTTATTAATTTACTAACTTCGTGATAAGAGATGATCACAAGCACTAAAATATCTTTTCTAATTAAAACTAGGCTTCACGTTTCAAGAATACTTAATGAGGATCTTTTTTTAAATGCTTACGCAATATGTAAATAATTTTCTCCTCTCAAACCGAGTACTCAAATACGCCACTCTTCGTTGAATCTCCCCATACAAAAAAAAAAAGAATTAATAATTAATTAAAGAATTATTCATTTGAGTTAATTTTTTGGTAACATGTAATTGTATTAAATGTAAAGATATTTTCAAGTGTATCTGAGAGTGGAGTTGAAGATTCTTTCCACGCCTGCAAACAATCCTTTAATAATTAATATTAGTAATAGTCTTGATATCAGGTGTATGTTTTTTCAACATTAGGCCACTGTTAATAACTGCCATCTACTTATTTGTTTTTTTGTATTCTGGAGGTTGCTACACTCTAAACGGCTTCGGTGTCGCCATCTAGGGACTAATCTAGACAACAACAACGGATGATTCCTTTATAAGATTTTGCCTGAGTTTTAAGGCAAATGACCCCCATTTGACCCCCATTTCAAATGATGGATTTTATCCCTAATGACGTACCCCATGGGAAGAAGAAATATTTGTTTTGTAAAGTTTTTTAAGTGCATTCATTCTATTACAACACAGAATTTTCGTGAAATTTATTTCCAGTTTTATGTCAATACGAGTTTGGACAATAATTCATCGCATGATATTTAAATTGTTTTTCTATTAATTTTATATGAAGACTAATGTTTCTTAACTTTTAATTTATCTTTTTAAAAAATTTGCATGTTGGAGACAAAAAATCGAATGACCAGACTGAATACAAAAATAAAAAAAAATTAAATAATATTTAAAAAGTAGTCTATAAATGAAAGAATGTTAAAATATTTATATGTAACTCAAAAAGTTTTAAACAAAAAAGAAGGTAAACATGATGTGTTTCTGTAATATGTCATAAGAAGAACATTGTTATTCGTATTTCTACCAATAATAGGTTCTAAATGATAATGATATAACAATGTAAAACAATTCAGTGCGAAGGCCTTCTCTTTCTCGGTGGTCACGGTCCATTAACATTTTTCCCATACCTATCAACTGCAGCGGTTAATTTTAACAATTATATTACGTAAAAATCTATCAGTCGAGGCCAACGTGAAAGACCAATAACGGAAACGCCATATACTGTCACACCAACATTAGTCGACCAAATTTAGGGCTTATTATTGGTTGAAATAGGATTAACAATGGTCGACTAATGAAGATGTAACAATGTATGACGTTTCAGTTGTTTGGCTTTCTTTCTAGGAGGTGTTGGCTCAGGCTTTGAGTAGAAGTGGTGTTGTCTGGGCTAACACCTCCTAGAAAGAAACATCATACATTGTTACATCATCATAAGTCGACCAAATTTAGAGCTTATTATTGGTAGATAAATGATTAACAATGGTCGAAATCGCAGCCGACGAGAAAGACAGGCCGCGGCACTGAAAGTCACCTGACCATAGTGGTCCGAGCAACAATCCAACTTTCATTGTCTCCATCCTGAATTTTAGCAATCAGTGTTTTTTCGTTTGTTAGGAACAATGAAGGTTGAATTGTTACTCAGGCTAGTATGGTCAGGTGACTTTTCAGTGCCAGGGCCTGTCTTTCTAGTTGGCTTTGGGTCGAAATCGAGGCCAACGAGAAAGACAGGCCTCGAAGCGGAAAAGTCACCTGATCATCTGGGTCCGAACAACAATCCAACCTTCAGTGTTTCCAACAAACGAAAAAATACTGATTGTTAAAATCCAAAATGGAAACAATGAAGATTGGATTGTTGTTCGGACCCAGTTGGTCAGGTGACTTTTCCGCTTCGAGGCCTGTCTTTCTCGTTGGCTTCGGTCGAAATATGATGATGTAACAATATATGATGTTTCAGTTGTTTGGCTTTCTTTCTAGGAGGTGTTGCCTGGGCCGTGATCACCGAGAGAGAAGGCCTCCGCAATGAAACTGAATATATTGTTGCATCACATAAATAGTGCATTGTTATTCGTATTTCAACCAATAATAAGCCCTGAATTTGCACTATCTATGATGATGTAACCAGTTTCATTGCGGAGGCCTTCTCTCTCGGTGGTCACGCCTGGGCACGGAAAAGTCGCCTGACCAACAATCTAATCTAAATTGTCTCTATCTTGAATTTAGTAATCAGTGTTTTTTTTTCTTTTGTTGGAAACAATGAAGATTGGATTGTTGATCAGGTGACTTTAGATTGCGCAAGCCTGTCTTTCTCGTTGACTTTGCTATCAGCTGAACCAACACCACCTAAAGAGAAAGCCTGAACGCGGATACGTCATACATTGTTAAAACGTCATAGGTAGTCATCTTTAATCGCTTTTCTACCACCAATAAGCCCTAAAGTATGACTAGGTATGATGATGTAACAATGTATGAAATTTTCGGGCTCAGGCTTTGAGTAGAGGTGGTGTTGGCTGAACCAACACCTCCTAGAAAGAAAGCCTCACAACTGAAACGTCATATATTGTTACATCATCATAATTCGACCATTGTTGATCGTATTTCTACCAATAATAATCCTTAAATTTGGTTGACTTCTGATGATGTAACAATGTATGACGTTTCAGTCTTGTTTGGCTTTCTTTTTAGGAGGTGTTGGCTGAAAACAACCACAAGACAGAAAGGCAACATATGCCGTTATCACAACCGCTCATTCTTCGCAAGAGGACTACAATACTTTTATATAATTTTATATCAACAACAAACATACAGGGTCATCAACTAGTACTGTAGTACAGTTACATAGTAAAAGATATAGTAAAAGATATTGATAATCGTTGCAACAATGTTAACTGTCATCACTTTCGAATAAATTTATGAGCACAGCGATTGAAACCGCTTTTTTAAAAGAATATTTCACGATAAGGCTGATGACTTGAAAAGGTCGTCAACGTTACCATAAACATTAAGTCTGAAATTTATTCTCACAACTTTCCGTGTAAATATCTTTCAGGCTTTCAAAGCCCAGCGTGTTGGTAATCTTATACGAATGGGTTTCACTGGGTTCCGCTCCTCCTTTTCCAGGCAGACAAATAGCGAAGACTTAACAGTGGAAGAGATTCAAAATTTCTAATAGCAAACTGCTATCATTTTTAATTATTATGAAAGAATTTTAAAACCTGAAACAACTTCTCAGTTTCTTTTCTCAACACGAGAAAACCTTTGTTGTGAAATTTTCCATTTAAAAATTTTCATGAAAATTGAATGCTCATCGCCCCTTCCCAGCTCCACAAATTTTAATTGAGACAATTTTCGAAATATTAATGTCACATTTTAAATTATCGTGCATTGTAATATTTTAAGCGAAAATGATTAAAACTTCACTTCTAAATTCATCTTCATTATGAGCTCTAATTGTTTTTTAAAGTTTTTTCCTCGTCTTGAAGATTTTTTTTTTCTTTTCGTTCTCTAAGCCTTTTCAAAAAATCCCTCTGTTCAGTAAACACGACACAAAACAAGAAAACTCTAATTAGCTCCTATTAATTGAGCGACTTAATAAATTTCCCAGCTCGCTTCGACAAAGAGGAAAAAGTCTTTTTTAGCCTCCGGTCTCGGCGGGGGTGGGAGTGAACAGCGCCCGTCGCCGTTGGCTCTTCTTTTCTTCTCTACTTCCCCACCCCACCCCCAAAACCCCCCGCTCGTCCTTCTTAAATGCAAATTAATTAATAAAGGGACCCTACGCGACATTACCTGTTTCAAAAAGCAAACTTCACCTCAAACACACTTGAAAAACATGGTGGGTGGGTTTTAATGAAGAAATTTAAAAGCACTTCATTTTAATCTTTTGATATTTTTTAAAAAAGACCTTTCTGCAGAGCTCCCTCCTCCCTATTCTCCAATTGAGTTCTTCTTATAAGAGGTAAATATTTTAAGGCGAACACTCTCTTCGAACCATGAAATTAAATATGCATCAGTTTCCATTCCAAATTATTTAATAACAAATTTACTAATTACGGCTGCACGTTGCTGGAATGCTTAGTGAATACCGATAACAGTGCGTGACAACAGCAAAGAAATAAAAAAGAAAAACAAGCTTCATTCTCACGTTTTTAATTTGATGAGTAATACATACTTGATGAGTATAAAAAAACTGGATAACCTTCTTAAAAAATAATATCATTAATTTTAACGAAGAATTAGAAACTTTTAATTGGGCAACACTACTATAAATGTTAATTAAAAAAATATTAGAACCTTTTACATTCTTGTTAAGATTGGAATAGACTGATAACATTTTCTGTATATTATCAATCTGGCCTGTATAAATACCGTAAACCGGGGTTACTTTGCACAAAATTTTGACCTTTTTTACAATCCAATGTGAAAAATCAGCATTGTATCAACATTTTATTTATATAAACATGATAATCGTTGCTTAAGAATTATATAAGAGTAGGAGTTGTAGTAAATACAGTTGATTAAAGATGAATACTCTTTTTAATGAAAAATTGAAAATAAAATGAAATAATAAAAAATAAAAGTCCCCCTATGTAGAGAAAGTCTTATGGAGACAGATGTGGAACAAAAAACTTTCTGTCTCCATAAGACTTTCTCCACATTGGGTGACTTTTATTTTTTATTATTTCATTTTATTTTCAATTTTTCGTTAAAAAGAGTATTCATTTTTAATCAATTGTAGTTGCTTAAGAATGTATGAAACACATTTTTCTCTTTAAAAAATTTTTAAGTATTTTTTCCTGATTTTTGAAATTTTGTGCAAAGTTACCCAGATAGGGGATTACTTTTCACCGCATTGAAAAACTCATACAATTGTTATGGCTAGTCTGGATCAGTGCAAAGTAACCGCACAATTTTGTTAGTACATGGTTCCCCATTATTTTAAACCTAGAATCATTAAGTAAAAAAGGAAAATCATAAATACACTTTTTGTATTTAACACATTAATGCAATCTTATAGTAAACCAAAATCATTCAACATAAAGTAAGTTCTTAAGTAAGCAGTTAATGAACTAAAATTAAAAAATAATAATAATAATAATAATAATAATAATAATAATAATAATAATAAAAGTTACAAATTTTTTTCAGAATGAAAAATTTAAAGTTTTTTTTTTCTTTTGGCACGGCACTGTTTTAGTTAGTATAGAAAAACTGGTAATAGAGGCACAGTGAAAAAATCAACTAAAAATCAACTTAAAATAAAAAAATGAAAAAATATTTCTGAACAACAAGAAAATAGTTTATTAGCCCCATCGCAAGTCCAATCCAGGCACTCTGTCCAATCCAGTCCAATATTTCTAGTTTTGCTAACTTTCTTGGGTTCCATGAGGTGAGACAGAAATCATTCCATACATAAGATAATTTAATGGAATGAAACAACTCTGCTTTTAATATAAAATGACTTTAAATTCGAAAAAGTTCTTAAGTTTTTGATTGCTAATAAGATTTTGGGGTTACTTTGCATTTTGTGCAAAGTAGGCCCTTTTCTGACAAGAAATTATGTTTATTTACAAAGCTGATCGCCCTGAAAATTCTAGGCAGACTATGGATTTAACGTTTGGTATATTCAAACCGATAATACAGTGAACACTTGAAGCTATTCACTTACCTTTTAATTCTAGTTAGATCTGCTACACAGGTAAAAGTTCCATCCACTAATATTTCTTCACTTCCTATTGATGTAAACAAACCGAAACGTGAAGGTAAAAAGTCACGCCAGAACACGTGACCACTCGCACTGAGTAACAACACTACCTATCAGTATCTGAATTAATTAGTAGTTTTAGTTCACCGGTTATGCCGCTAGAGAGCAACAAAGTTACCCCGGTTTACGGTACGTACTATTAAGATTCTCGTAATCAAATTTTCTATACATTATATTATAAAGCAAGATATACAGAGAACGCAGAATATTTTTTTTTATATCAAATAGTTGTTTTATAATCTTTTTTCCAAGATTTATTCAAGGAGCAGCATCCACATCATATACAGGATGAGTCAAAAGTCTGTACCCCCTATACAATTTCAAAACTGTTGTTACAAATAAGAAAAAAAAATTTAAAAAGCGTGGGGATACAACAAATCTGTTGCAGGCAACATAATAGGACGTTGGGTAGGAACTAAATAATGATGGTGTCAAATTTGACTTTTGACCACGAAGTTTGTACCTTGTACCTTGCAAACTTTGTAACCAATACAGGTAGAGAAAAATTTCCAATTGCACAGTTGTAGAACTCAAAACGCTGATTTTAACAAAAAAAAAGGGATTAAAAGTAAGCGTAAAAATAAACCAACCACAACAAAATGAAATTTTACTGCTCGAGCTTTGGTGTGTACTATGGAATAGCATGTTGATGGACCTATTTTCTACAACGGCTGCCTTACAGGAGTCAGTTACACCGAAGTGTTCCAAAATAAAAACAGGAAGAACTTTTTGACATGTCCGATTCTGTATTGAAAGCAGAGTGGCACTTTTTTTGCCACAAGCCATGGCAAAAGTCCATTAGAAGGTATCGGTGGAACTGTCAAAAGCACGTTTGCACAGACCATACGAGAATCAAATCGTAGATTCAGAGAAAATTTTCTCCTTCTGCATTAATAACATTTCAAACATCAAGTTTTTTTAATGTGCCTTCAACGAATACACAGGTCAACACACATTTTGGTGCCGGCGATTTTTCAAGTATTCTTAGGTAATTTTAGGGTGCAGAATTCAAAAATAACTTTATATTTGTTCCATCAGGTCTAATTTTCGAGATATTAACGTCGCAACGTTGCACAATACAGAAATAGCAGTCATCATTGTGGTTTCTGGGTTCCCTCCAAACCATCGGCACACCAAATTTCAGACTTCTCTTTTGTCCATTAGTCCATTGCCATAAGTGTTCCATAAAAATTTTACACACAACAAGTGGTGCCCACGTTTTGTCTTGGTCACCAAGCTTAACGCCAAAGAATCCAAGGTACGCTCTTTTTTGATAATTATGGCGCTGATAATCATAACTTTTTTTAAGTAAAATTCGTGGCCATCTATCAGGAAAAATGCCACGAACTTTTTCCCAGACTTATTATATCAACGTCGCACCTCTGTACCATAACAAATAACAAAAGCGCATTAAGTTAGTGGTTGTCACGGAAATCGATTCCACACGTGATTTCCGGCGACACTGGCTGTTATTACCGCTCACGAGTATTCACCCGTTCGAAGGCGGGGGAGGAGCGGGGCAGACAGTGTCGTCACAACCATCATCACGCCCGAACCAATAATGCCGCAGGGAGGATTTGTGACGTCAAGCCGAAGCTTTCTTGGCGGGAAGTTTCGTCGGTAAAGAGGAGAGCGACCCGAACTTCAGAAGGCAAAGGTCAAAAGATTACCTGCTCGACAACGGAGAAGAAAGGGCTCTACGCTGTCGCCCGCGATGGTCGGAAACCCCAGGACCCTCAGCCTGATAGAAGCGACGACGTGGCGAGTCGTCCGTATCCTATGCTGAAGCAAGGTGTGTTCGGCGGAGAAGCACCGCAGGCGGCGTTTCCACTGACGAGCGACTCCGGCAACGAAAACGAGCCGACGAGCTCGGGTTTATGTGGAGCAACCGTGAGTTTGTTGCTGTATCGTACGCTCTCCGTTTCGACAACTGCGACCGTAAGTTCCTTTTCGTTATCGTGCGTTAACCCTTGTGCCTGGTCACCCGTGCTAAGTGATTTGCATGGAAGAGAGTGCGACGGGCGTTCAACAGTTAGAGGCTTCTTTCCAGCTGGGCTGAACGCCTATCTCTCAACCCAGTACGGGTTTACATATTTAGCCTGAATAGGTCGAGGCGAGCTCGTCGAAGTTCTTTCCCAAGTTGTTTAACGTGGAAATAATGTGTTTATATAACGTCCTTTTGTTTGTGGCTTAGAGTTGGAGGAAAAGGTTAAATAATATTAATGCCTAAGGTACTTACGAGAGTGAGAGAGACACAAACACTTTCCACATTTGATAAAAAATGTGGAAAGTGTTTGTGTCTCTCTCACTCTCGTAAGTACCTTAAGTAATTATCCACAGATAATAAGGTGTTTGCTTTCTCCTCCGAATATTAATGCCTGTATGTTAATATTTCAATTCTGGCCTGTAATTATATTTTCTCCTACCTTTAGTGACCAGCCCTCCTGGCGAGCTCACATTTGACTACTTAATTGCAAATGTGTAAGATAAGTCTTCTTTATCGTAGAAGTTAATTCACGAATATTCTATTTGAGTAGTGAGCCAAGTGTTTTTGGTTTTATGTATTTTACTCGGTAGAATTCAGTGTGTTCGGTATGAACTTTATTTGTGTGAACTTTCACGTTTAATCCATTCAAACTGTCTGAATTTGTTTGTATGAACTTCTACCGAAATAGACTCAATTAATTTACCTGGACTTGAATATATTAAATCCCCGGACTTGGACTTTAATAAATAATTTGTGTTTATGATTCTCCTTCTTTGTCAATTAAACTCTTCAGTTGTATTAAATTTTGGCGCCCGTATTTAGGCGTTATTATATTAGGGGACCATGCCATATGCCGTTGATAAATTGTATTACCCTATAGGCATATTGCCATAATTTTCATGTGGTTAATTGTTTGTGTAGACTAAGTAATTTTAAGTCAATTATGACCAGGTTAAGTTAGGAACTAGTCGTAATATTTGCCTTAGAGAATAAGATTTGTATTTGATATTCTCGTTTTGTGTATTTGTTATTACTTAAGCAAGTTTGCATATCAGAATTTTTCAAGATATTTAAATATTATGTGTTTTTTGAAAAGGCCGCTTAGCTCGGTCTTATCATTGTAAGAGTTATATTGTTTGTCTACTCATTTATTTTGAAGTTTGAAAGCTCAATTGTAGTTGATGAACTTTTAGTCCATAAGTTGTCAAACTTGTAATTTTAGGCTAAATCTTTAGTTTGAGTAGTCAGCCTTATTGTAGATTTCGATTTCAAAGTTATTCATTATGGGTTAACAATCAATCTACTTTATTAGAGTTAGAATTTTAGCTCTTTAATTATACCTACCAAATTTATTTACATATATGTATATTACTTTGTTATTGGATTTTCCTATATTAAACTTTATTTTTTTTAAACCTTACCCTGATAACGTGCTTCACTCATATTTCCACTGCGTAATCATTTTTACTCTGTATTTACACGTTACAGTGGTGCTGTATCTCAAAAACTATAGCTGATAGAGAGAAACTGTTTTCATATTTTGAATCAACACATCAAATATAATCAAAATCAGTTCTAACATTCCAGGCACCACGAAAAAAAAATGTTTTTGTTCCCCAGTGATATTGTTGAGATCTATGTAGAGCTGCAACTGCAATTTATTGAAGTGCATCAGCCATTTTGGGAACACGTAACTATCAATGTTACATTCTAACTCCCAACTGTACACCTAGAATCCTCGTTTCACGTTTATCACAATCATCAGTGAATGAAGAAAAGATTTTAATGAGGGAGATTTTGACAGCAAATCCTAACCAAATTTCAATTTCATCATTTGTTTGCTGGATATATGACAAACATTGATGGTTAGGTATTGTGACTGTAAAGTTCATGAGTCCACACGGAATTCATTACAATTTACATGACCCATTAAAGATGATCTGTTAGATACTGCTAAAAAATATCTTAGAGTGCCTGTTCCATCAACATCATCAACAGGCAAATCTACAAAACTGAACAACAGACTTTTAACGACTTTGAAGATTCGTTTGAAAAGAGAACCAAATAAAAGCAGTTGCAACATTGAAATATATTCAATTTGTTTAGCTTTTCAAATAATAAATGTAGGATCAATGTAAGCTTTCATAATTCGGTTATGTATACTTGCCTAATTTATTGCTTTAAGTTAAAAATAAATGTAAGATATTATTTGGTGTTTCTTTCAAATTGTTAAAATCATTTGAAACTCTTGTAATAGAAATAGCAACACATGAAGCAAATATTACTAATTTTGAACTTAAATCTCCTGCTTTGGGACTTAAAAGGCAGATGAGAATTTTGTTGCTCCTTCATTCACGAATTTTTAAAAGGTGGAAAAAAAATTTTTTGCACTGTTATAGCTTAGATTTTATTGTATTAATAACATATATTTTTCCAGAAATGTCCGATATTTTTGGACATATGAAATTTTTTATGGCCTATAAATTGGACACTGGCGCAAATAAGGGTTTATTCTGCGAAAGATTCCAGATCAAGGTATAAAGACAACGTAAGATAGAGGTTGTTACATGTCTCGTTTGTCTCTGATTTACTTTTAAAGTTATGTCCTAAAAATACGACAGTGTGAGCGAAGGGGTTAAACCATATAATGCACATATTGACCCATGTACCTGTAAAATATCATTATGTCTGACTTTTCCTTCATTTAATTTTTAGTGCCTACGAAAAGGGGAAAATTTTTGTTTTATGCATTTTTTTAAAGTTTTTAAGTTATTTTCAAGATGAAGAAAATAAAAGGCAACTTCCAAACTTCAGCAATCTCTTTGTCCTACCAAGCAATCTATCTGGCATTAATATCAAAGATGTCTTTAAATTCCTACTTAAGTCCTCAGAAATTTTTAAATCTTTTCAATATTGACAAATTTCCTATTTTTTGCACTCAAGTTCAGATTAACTACGATGTTTTGAAACTGTTATAATGAAATAAATAAATAGATAAGTTTTCACAGAATGCAATGGCATATTTTTTTTTTTACGTAAGTATCTTTTAAGACACAGAACTTCAAATATGGAGCATCCAGCCCTCCGTTCTGAATCGCATGACCTTGAATCAAAATATTTTAGATATCTTTATATATCTACAAACTGAACATATGTGTAAAATTTCATAAAAATCGATTACTATGTGGCCACAGTTTTTTTTTTTTTTTTTCATTTTTGCTCATTTCATATGAATGAATCCTATGGCAGATGTCGTGAAAGTCTGAATGAAGAAACAGAGAAGCATATGAATAGAATAAACATTTTGTAAAAAGAACAGTCTAGTCAAGCACAGAAATGAGAAAACAGGTTTTCAAGAGTACACGAATTTTGCCATATTATAGTTATTTAAAACAATGGAAGTTTTAGTTGAACGCAAACACAATTCAAGGACATAAAGAGATCCATCTGGTGAAGAGCCTGCCATAGTTGGCTGAATGTTTAAGTGTGCACTTCAAAACTGAAGAAACCGGAAAAGGCGTTATCCTACTTGTTGAAGAGTTTGTTTGTGAAAGGTCTTCAAAAGGGAAGGGAAGCAGGAGAAAAAAAAAGTCGATGACTCGATATTGGATTTGCAGGATTCTGAAACAGTGCAGGTTTATGGAAAAGGCATTGATAGATGCCTATGCAATAGGAAGTATTTTGCCACCTGGAGCAAACAATAGTCAGCTACAACTTTTCTTGGAGTCTCACTCTTATTCTGAATAATTGGAATTTACAGAGTAAGAACTGATTGAATTAGTTGGCATCTATAAAAGAGCAGGATATACAAGGAGGTATCAGAAAGTAACGACATTTATATTTTTCAAAAACTTACAAAACATGCAGGTAAACAACTAAGTGCTGCTGAAACTACAAATTTTTAGGTACTTTACCACTTAGGCATTTATCCCAACGCTGCACCAGTTTCAGAATATCCCGCTCATAGAACTCCAAATAGGCGCACAGCAGATTTGAGTTCCTTGTCAGTCTGAAATTTCTTACCACCCAGAAATCTCCTCATGAAAGAGGTGGTAGTACGAGGGCGCTAAGTTCGGACTGTAGGCTGGTGGTCCAGGACCTCCCAACCGAAACCGACCAGTTTTGCTTGGACGACTTTGTCCATATGCGGGCATGCGTTGTCATGAAGAAGTCGAACATACACTGGCGGAAAAAAAAACCCAACACAATGAAGGACTTGTGCTAGATGAATGAAATTTGGACAGTATATTCTGCTATGGTATTTATTCAATTGATTTAAGTTTCAAGGTTACAACTTATAAGAGGCGCCACCCTGTACATGGTGAAAAGCACGGACTTTACTATCCGCTGTAGTCGCCGCGCTGGTCTATGCAGGCCTGCACAAGTGCATGCATACGGTCGTAGAGATGCCGAATGTCATTTTGTGGTATGGCATTCTATGCCTGTTGTGCCTGGATGGTCAGATCAGCGACAGTTGTTGCTGGTTGTGGAAGAGCCCTGACACGGCGTTCGACCATGTCCCAGACGTTCTCAATGGGCGACAGAGCTAGTGATCGTGCTGGCCATGGTAGGATGTGGACACCCTGAAGGGCACGTTGGGTTCGAGCGTTATCCTGTTGGAACAGCCCCTCTGGCACACCAGCCATGAATGGCAGCACAATGGGTTCAACAACCATCCGAATGTAAACATTTGCCGTCATGGTGACTGGGATAACCATCAGGGTCCTGCTGTCGTAGGAAATCCCTCCCCATACCATAACGCCAGGGATGGGGCCAGTATGCCGCCGACGGATACAGCTCGGCAACGGGACTTCCCCACTCTTCCTTCTGACCCTTGTGCGACCATCACTCTGATCCAGACAGAAACGACGTTCATCCGTGAAGACCACAGACCTCCACTCTGCCCTCCAAGTCGCTCTGGCTTGACACCACTGAAGACGTGCCGCACGTTGTTGAGGGGTAAGAGGTAAACATGCCACAGGGCGCCTGGAGTGGAGGTTCCTGGCCAGGAGGCGGTTCCGAATTGTGCGTGGAGTGACGTTGCGTGCCACAGCAGCCCGAATGTCCGCTGCAGATGCTGTCCGATTTGCCACAGCCATCCTACAGATGCGCCGGTCAACCCTGTCTCCAGTGGCCGGGGGTCGTCCAGATCCTGGTCTCCTGGTAATCCTGCCTTCCCTGGACCATTGCTGCCAACAGTTGTACACGGTGGCAACGTCTCGACCCATGCATTCTGCAATAGCACGGAACGAAAGTCCACCCTCTCGAAGGCCCACTACACGTCCTCGTTCGAATTGGGTTAGCTGCCCATATTCACGTCGCAGTCGCTTTCGAGGCATGTTTTACGTACTCTACACACACGTCCACAAGTTTCTGAAGTGACACAGACGCGTGTCTGATCTCCTTTATATCTGTCATTGGAATGTCTCATTTGCATGTACAGGGTGGCGCTGGTGGCGTTCCCTATAAGTTGTAACCTTGAAACTTGAATCAATTGAATAAATACCATAGCTGAATATACTGTCCAAATTTCGTGATGTTGGGATTTTTTTTCCGCCAGCGTAGTTTTCTCATTCTGGTCGCTTATCCCAAATAGCACACCACAATTTAGTCAACGTTTTACAATAGGTAGCGGCTTGACGGTTGACCCACCAGGCAGCAACTCTGCGTATACATATTGTCTTGCATTTCCCAAAAAACTATAACCGCAATATTCCGAGCTGAAGGAGAAACTTTGATTTTTTTGCAAATCGGAGAATATGGATGTTTCCACACCATCCTTGCAGTTTAGAATCAGGTGTGAAGTGCAAGACCCAGTACTCATCCCCGTGACAATGCCATTCAAAAACGCATTTTATTCCTGGTTGTATCGCTGCACGCTATTCTGTTGCTGGTCTTATGATGTCAGACCTTTTGGAATCCAACGCGAGCAGACTTTTTGCGGTATCCAAGATTCTCGTGCACTATGTCCCATGCAGATCCATAGGATACGGGAAACGTTTCACTCACTTCTTTCAAGGATGGTTTTCTCTGATCGTGTTAATATTCTCGATAATGGCTGGTGTTGCGGCTGACGCTGGCCGCCCAGAACGCTCTTCATCGACAAGGCTAATTCTTCATTCCCGAAATATTTTACACCATCTGCACACATTGGAATAATCCAGACAGTCGACACCATAAGCCTCTACCATTTCCCCATAAATTTCAGCGGGTTCCTTACCTTTTGCGAAAAGAAACCTTATAATATCTCGCTGTTCTTCCACTGTAGACGATGTGATAGCGGCGGTCATTTTTAAACGACTGGTTAGTTTTAAACAATTCTTGTCGTTGCATGTACTCGGCCTTCTTTTTTGGTTATGTTACTTTAACATAGAGACTATATTTCCTCCTTTAAAGAATAAATGGCGTTGCGTTCCGATATCTCCTCGTATTACCAATGCCAAGATGAAATCCTGAAAAACTTGAATATTCAGCAATAGGGAATAACAATATTTTTAGCATTTAGTTTATTCTCTGTTATTTATGATCTGCCAAGCTAAGCGCTTATTGGATGGACAAAGTTGGTTCAAATCACTTAGATTCTCTACTTTACAGATGACATATTTCATGAAAAACGTTACCAACGTCTTCATTCTAATCGACCAATTACGGCAAAATATTTAATTTATTCCATTAATTCCAATTTTCCAAAATGGAACCAAAAAGTAATAATAAAAGTTAACGTATCTGTATATCTGTGTATTCGCGATAATCTCTACAACCATAAAGCCAATGGGCGTCAAACTTTTCATGATGCTCTGTCACAGTCAGCGAAAGGTTTTTCACTATTTAACATAGATTTCCGCGCGTTGCACGGGTTTTATGAGTGAAAAACCGCCCGATTTCATGCAACAATATATAAGAGGCTCATTTTTAAAGTAAGAACCTTTTTGTAATAAAAACAAAACTACTATATACCGGGTGTTTCAAAAATGACCGGTATATTTGAAAAATCAATAAAAACTAAACGGGCAGCGATAGAAATACAGCGTGTATTGCAATATGCTTGGGACAACAGTAAATTTTCAGTTATAATTTTATAACGTCCATTTTACAATACAATGGTTTATTAATGTTTAGATATATAATCGATTTTCATCCTTTCGGACATCATCAGTATTTTCAGTTGAAATGTTTAAAATGGACGTTATAAAATTATAACTGTATACACTATACAATACAACGTGTGTAAAATAATGAAGTAAATTTTCAGGCAGACAAACTTTCGAAATTAGTTACAATGTTCCACAACAGATGGCGCTGCAGTCTGGAAAAATCTAAACTATGATATTTTCCACATATCCACCATGCGCAGCAATAATATGGCGTAGTCTCATAACGAAATTACCGGAAACCCGTGTATCTTTATTGTATCGCTTTTCGGTCCTTTGGTTACATTAAACTTCTGTTGAAAACTTCGTCTTGTTGCAACAACACTGTGTTCTAAGGAATTCCAACGGTGTAATTCCAACACCAGAAAAATCCTCTGTTCTAAGGAATAAACCACTTTTTCACAGCAAACTTGCAATCTGTGAACAGCAAACGCTTACAGCAGAAAGACGACTTACAGAATGGTGAACTCACAGACTGCGTTTTCTTCTATATCTTTCAAATCGCCTGCATCGCCATCTGTTGTTGAAAATTGTAACTACTAATTTCGAAAGTTTGTCTGCCTGGAAATTTACTGTTGTCCCAAGCATATTGCAATAAACGGTGTATTTCTATCGCTGCCCGTTTAGTATTTATTGATTTTTCAAATATACCGGTCATTTTTGAAACACCCGGTATATACAAAGAAAAATAACTCCGAAAACACTATTCCACATAATAAATTTTAATGACTCAGATGTACATTTCGGAAACAAAGCTTCCATCATCAGTGATTAGTTGTGAACAACTAATCCCAAACAAAAAAATCTGATTAGTTGGGAACAACTACAGCGTGTGTCCCAAACAAAAAATCTGATTAGTTGGGAACAACTTGACACACGCCTTACAGTCCGGAACTCGCATCTAGTGGCTACCATCTGTTTCTGGATCTAAAGGAGGTCATCGGCAGCCTGCATTTCAGCGACGATGAAAAAGTGAAAACTGCGTGACTTTCTTCACCAGCATGCAGCTTTTATGAAGTGATCATGCGGAAGTACATGGAGCGCTATGACAAGTGCTTAAATAAACTTGGCTATGTGTAAAAATACGAACATAGAATCTGGTAAAGAAAAAATTATGAAAATATATATAGTAGTTTTCTTTTTATTTCAAAACGGTTATTACTTTAAAAATGACCCTCGTATTTAAATTTCTAAATTCAACAATAATAATATCTACAACAATCTACTCTTACAGTGAACATTATTATAATTTCCAAAAAAATGTGACTTTTTCATGCAACGGATTTTTTTCATGGGAATAATCACCGGCTTCTAGAAACTATCAGGCCTGAACATGGAAAAGATAACATTGTTACGTCGTTTTGGTGGTGTTATTCAACGCCACCTAAAAAATAAGGCCTGCTCACTGATAGCTGACTGCGTCATCAAACAAGGGCTGACAATCCAACTTTCGTTTGTTTTAAACAATGAAGATTGGATTGTCAGCCTTGGTTTGATGACGCAGTAATCAGGCTTTGTTTTTTAGGTGGCGTTTTGCTATTACAGATATAGGTATAACGTCACAATCTTAGAGTAGTTCACTTATACACAAAGCCAACTAGAAAGACAGGCCCCAGCGCGGAAAAATCATCTGACCATACTATTCCAAGTAACAATATAACCTTCATTGTTTCCATCTTGGATTTTAACAATCAATACTTTTTCGTTTGTTGGAAACAATGAAGATTAAATTGTTGGCCGGACTGCTATGATCAGGTGACTTTTCCGCGTCGGGACCGATCTTTCTTGTTGGCTACGCATATGCACAAAGCCAACTATAGTCCATCCAGCCTTAGTTTGCGCGAAATGTGATGGGCATGTTAATTGTTATGTATTGTTTAATTTTTGTTGTAACAATGTCCAACAATTGAAACGGCCGTCGCATTTCGCGCAAAACAAAGGCTGGATAAACTATAGAAAGACAGGCTGGGGCACTAAAACGTCACATGACCACAGTAGATCGAGGAACAATCCATCTTCATTGTTTCCAACAAACGAAAAAACACTAATTGTTGAAATCCAAGATGGAAACAATGAAAATTGGATTGTTGCTAGATCTACTTTGGTCATGTGACTTTTTAGTGCCCGGGCCTGTCTTTTTAGTCGACTACGCTTATACATTATTGACGTCATGTTCAGGCCTGGTAGTTTCTAGGAGGAGGCGGAATAACCCTGGAGAAGTCATGGGTGAATTAAACCCTGTATAGATAGTCAAAACTGGCAAAAAGTCAAATATAGTTATTGAAAAAATTGCCTTTGTGACAGCTCAGTGAGCTATCACTTGCTTTCAGCTTCCGTTTTAACTTTGTTACTCTTTAATGTTATTGCTTTACTGTATTGAATGTATAATCTGTCTCACTCAACGAGATTAATATAATGAGAGTGGAAATTAACTGGTCATCAGCGTCCCCACTAGGAAGTCGTGGTAACTAGCGTCAGCCATGACTGTTGAGGTATAAGACGTATGCAAGCTGTAGCTAATAAGATGAATTTCCTTTCTTTGATTTTATTCTAGCTTATTATTATAATTATTTAGCGATGTAGTGACATTTATGAAGATGCCTTACGCTTGCTCGGCGTTCAATTGTCCGAATAAGAGAGAAAAACGATCGGATATCACCTTTAACAAGTAATTAGGCCTAGCCCAGATTAATAAAAGCAAGAACAGATGATGTAGGCCTTCATATGTTCTTGGTAAAAGCTAACTAAGGTTAGCCTATCTTGTTCATTATAGCCTGTATTCTGAGTTCCTGATTAGATTAGCCGTTAATACTTACGGAAAATAAAGATAAAACTTAACGTCATGTTAACGCACTAGCACCATATACTTTCATTCAGTATAATATCTTATGCAAACTCCGATTCATCATCGCTAAAAAGCTGGTTATCCGAACCGCTACACGTAAACTGACATCTTAGGCTAAGTTCTTTAGTGTAGCGGGCTTAAGATGTCCGGATAACCAACGTTTAAGCTACGGATAAATCGGAATTTGCATAAGAAATTATACTGAAAGTATATGGAGCTAGTGTACTAACATTTCGTTAAGTTTTATCTTTATTTTCCGTAAGTATTAACGAATCCTCAATTACGAATCCTCAATTCCGTAAGTATTAACGAATCCTCGTAGTATGAGCCTTGGTATACTAAAGTACACTCCTTATACCAATAGCATTTATAATCTTCCCACCCCGAGAGCAAAATTTCGATTGTACATTTGTTTAAAATATAAATACTTACTTTGCCACCTTAACTATATCTTAACAAGAAATTAATCCTCCCGAGGAAGGTAACGGAAGCCCTGAGATCATCTGTATTTATCCTTTTATTTCACATTTTAACCCCCCCTCATTTTTTTTTATTGATTGTAATCCAATACGTCCACTCAGGACCTATACCACCGGAGATCGACGAGTTGGGCCCCTGGATCGACCTGGATTAACGACTGCTGTAAGATGGTCGCAGCAGCCGGGGAGGGAGGGGGGTGGTGAAGATCGTATCTCACTGATGGTCGCCCATCCAGTGACTAGCCGTTAACTTCCCTGAAGTTGTGTGTTCAGTGGAAGCCCACCAGGCCACGGCCTCCCCCCTAGTAAAAATTTTAAATAGTAAAATTGATTTTCTCGAACGTACTATTTAGAAAGTGTAAAAGAGCTCGATCTTCTTTTGTTTCTGATCATTTCCGCTCGAATAATATATAACTTGCCAAATGTTGCCGTATTTCTAAAGACCAACTGCCACCCCCAAAACTTCGATTCCAGTGGGCCAATCAAAGCCAAACTAAATAGTGAAGATGCACATCCCCATAGCAGGTTACATTTCGAATTTCAACCTTCTACCTCAAAAATGTGGAAATTATGAAGGGGACGGAGAGACGGACATTGTGAAACCAAAACGGACATCTTCCGCTACTTAATAATGATGTAAAATAAATAATTCCGAGCGCAGAATGTTCATTTGCTTTAGAATCCAGAGGAATAATTATTTGATGAAAAATAGGAAAGAAAATAATTTTTCTTTTTTCATCAATAATTTGAACAGCTGAGGATGGCGTAGGATAAAACCCTCACAGACCATTTATGAGTTATTCAATAATTATTTTCTCTTATTTCTGTATATAATAAATATTATTAAAAAATGGAATAAATTTCACAGGGAATTATTTTCATTTTATATTATTCGTTTCCTGCATACAACACCATGATAAATATAATTGTAACAAGAAATTAAGCCTCCCGAGTAAGGAATAGGAAAGTAGCGGAAGCTCAACTGTCATGGCGGACATCGCTTCAATTCGCTTCCAATATGGCGTTGTTGGTCTAACCTAACCTAATTGTATTAATCTCGTTGGTCTCACTATATGACAAAAAACTGCAAGGCTGTGTGGGAAAGCATGTCACTATTTTTTCACCTCCGCATTGTAAAGCATGTCACTAGTGATTTACAACTGGAGAAGCGACACAAGAGTTCATAAGCGTTCATAACATCCACGTTCATAAGATCTTACCGCGCCATGTTCAA
>JAHWFO010074832.1:244865-294913 GCA_023313115.1 Rhysida immarginata | reverse complement strand
AATAAACACAACGTTCGTTTTTGGGGTTGCCAGCACCCACATGAGATCCATAAGTCACCTCTTCATCCAGAAAGGTTATGGCTTGGTGCGCGATTTCCAAAAGAGGCATCATTGGTTTGTTCTTTTTTGAGGGCACCGTAACCTCACAGGCTTACCTTAACATGTTGGAAACCTTCTTCATCCCCGAGCTGCGAAGGAGGCGTATACCGCTTCGACATCAATGGTTTCAACAGGATGGGGCTAGGCCTCACACCACTAATGAAGTGCTAGACTTTCTCAATCAGAAATTCGGAATTCGTGTCATTTCGAACAGGTTTCCAGATCGATTCGGGGGTGACTTTCTTTGGCCCCCTACGAGTCCTGACCTAAACCCATGTGATTTTTATCTCTGGGGGTTCCTTAAAGACAGTGTGTTCACTATAGCACCAAGAACCCTAGACCAGCTGCGACAAAGCATCGTCGACTGCTGCACCCTTGTAGATGCAGAAATCCTGGATAGAGTTATGAACAACTTCACCATTCGGCTGCGAGCAGTTCAAAACGTTCTTGGTGGCCACATTGAGCATATCATCAAGACTTTTCCACGGGAATAAAAACTCCGAACTACCTAAAATATCATACTGAAATGCTAAGCTTGTAAACATTAATGGGTCAATAAATCATAGTACTGAAATGATCAGAAATTGACTGAATCACCCTGTATGATAAGAATATCATATCACAAGTTTGCTACGATGTGGAAAAGTTGAAATTGTCGGTTTCGTTCGCGTATATCAGATCCTAAACCACCACTGTGCGACGTTTTCATTACAAGAACAGCGTGTTATCATTCGTTTTTTTCCATTTGCGTGGCGTGACACCGATTGAAATTCATCATCAGTCGAGTGAAACATATGGTGATGGTGTCACGGATGTGTCTAATGTGCGTTCGCGGGTGCGACAGTTCAAAGAAGGCAGAACATCATGTGACAACAAACCAAGACAATCTCGCCCTCGCACCAGCCGGTCTAACGACATGAGCGAGCGAATGGAGAAAGTTGTTTTGGATGGTCGCCGAATGATTGTGGAAAGTAAGTTGGCATTTCTGCGGGAGATAATCCTTCATGAAGACCTGAAAATGCGAAAAGTGTCCTCCAAGTGAGTGCCACGAAAGCTGACGGACGACCACAAAGCTGCGCGCGTGACATCTTACCAGGAAATATTGACGCTTGATGACGGCATGAATGGGACTTTCTTTTCATCGATTGTGACAATGGATGAGACATGGGTGCCGTGTTTCAATCCTGAAATGAAGCGCCAGTCTGCTTAATGGAATCACACATACACACCGCCACCAAAAAAATTTCGGGTAAGCTCCAGTGCTCATGTTCTGGGACAGCGATGACGTAATCCTTACCCATTGCTTTTCAAGGGCATCACGGTGACAGGTGCATCCTATCAAGATGTTGTGAAGTACAAGCTGCTTCCAGCATTGCATGAAAAACGGCCGGAAAAGGCTGCACGTGTGCTCTTTCAAAACAACGCACCAGCGCATCGGGCCAACGCGACGCTGCAGTTTCTTCGTGACAACAACTTTGAAATGTTTCTCATGCTCCCTACGCACCTGACCTGGTTCGTAGCGAGTTTGGCTGTTTCCAACGATGAAAGAAACTCTCCGTGGTCGCACATTCAGTAGCTAGTGCATCAGCGATTTTCCAGTGGTCAAAGCAGACTCCTAAAGAAGCGCTCGCAGTGGCCGTGGAATCATGACGTCGCCGTTGTGAAAAATGTGTACAGCTGCAGGGTGATTACGTCGAGAAGTGACACAAGTTTCGCAGTTTTCGTGTGATTAGTTTGTGAGAAAAAAAAATCGGAGGTGTTATAACTTGAATGCACCTCGTATTATTACGCGCTTTATCAATTTAAGATGTTATCAATTTAAGTTTCAGTACTAGTATTGTTCCTGATAATCTAATTATTCTAAAATCGTTCCAATTCGCAAATCAATAATAAAAAAGATATGAAAAATTCTTTATAACACATTAATACTAAATATTTTATTAGTTTTCATTAAAGTTAGAAGAACTATTACTGAAAAGAGACTGCTACATTTTATAGATCCATTGACTTAGCAATTCTTTTATTTATTTATTTATTTATTTATTTATTTATTTATTTATTTATCAAAAGCTTTTGATAGCGTTAACCTTAATATACAGGATGTCCGTAAAGTTTCTCCGCAGCGGATAATGATGATTCCCATCGAAAGTCCGTCTGAGATGGAAACCGCAAAAACGTTTGAATGCAATAACCAGCATGCACTGCGCACGTCACATCAGACGGATCTTATTCCATGTTGTGTGTACATTCGCGCGGAGCGTCCACTGCCGACAAAAAAAATTGAAAACAGAAAAACAACGAATTATTGTGGAAAATGTTGACGATTGAAGAATGATTATTTTTGGTTGAAGAAGTTTTTAAATGTGAATCGCCATTTCCCTGGAGGCGGTTTGTGGGTCCCATATTTTTAATACAAGATGGCGGCCTGTGCGGATGTGTGAACTGGAGCTCCTGGGAGCGTGCAGATAAACTTAAAATTCTACTTGAATGGACTGTATATTAATTCAATAATTGTTATAGTGCTACTAAATTTAGTAGGAAGACATTTGTTATTACGTGATCCTTCTAAATCTGCCGGATTTTCTTCTCTTTTGTGATTATTTAGACGCCCCCCCCCCCCCTCCGAACTTGAACCCGCCCGGAGCTTCGTTTAGCTCGGCTGGTAAGACCTTTATTTATTAATGTATGGAAATTTAAAACCCACTACATTATCGGAGCTAATAACTTCCTTTACCATAATTTGGCTTTGTTGATTATAAAATGCTCCGTGAGTCTAATAGACCGGTTTAACGAACAAATTGGGTAACCCTCACCCTTCGTCGACGGACTCGCCCAGTAAGGCATCCGATGACCGTATAATGTCTTTGATTGAGCAGGGCATATCAAATTACAGGGTCTTTATAATTAAAGTTCCATTTTGACATGGCCATAAAAAAACTACTGGACCAAAAGCTATAATACTTGGTAATATTATACAAGAGGACATGGGAAGTTCATACCCACCAAAAAAAAAAGTTCAAAAGGTTACCACCAGCATGGAATGGCGCTCTATGCAATATTCGTATACGAAATTAGACACAGTAATCCGATGTAACCTGCTTTCAATAAATAGTGGAGGCTACATTCAACATGTAACTAATTTTAGCAACGATTAAAGACTTGTTAACCTGTGTCTTCGTGTCTAATTTCATATACGAATATTGCATAAAGCGCCATTCCATGCTGGTGGTGACCATTTGAACTAATTTTTTTTTGGTGGGTATGAACTTCCCATGCCCTCTTGTATAATATTACCAAGTATTATAGCTTTTGGCCCAGTAGTTTTTTTTTATGGCCATGTCAAAATGGAACTTTAATTATAAAGATCCTGTATTTTAAAGATCCCATTACCCTTGATGCTATTGTCTCTTCAATTATGTCCATTGTGTCCGAGCAGCTTAAACTTAAATTCACTGAATTTTCTGAAAAGCTGGAGCCCCTGCTCGCGAAAATCGAATCGGCGACAACTCGTCTGCGTGACATCAATGAAGAATTGACACATATGAAAAGTCAGTTAAATTCTCTTGAATCTTCTCTTTATCAGAACGGTAAGCCCTTGATTAACCTTGCGTTTGACAAGTTGGACGATATGGAGCTGTACTCCAGGCGGACCAACCTACGAATTATTGGTATACCCGAAAAACCATCGGAGAATCTTCCAAATGTGATTACCGAAATTTGTGCCAACTTACTTGACGTCACTATCAACTTATCCGATATTACTGCCATACTTCGTCTTGGGCCCCGATCTTCAACAGTCACACGTCCTGTGATCACGGAGCTGGCGTCGGTCACTCTACGGGACTTATTATTAAAGAATAGAAGCAAGCTTCGTAACTCCCCATATGTCTTTCAGGAGGATTTAACATCTAAACGATATCGATTAATGCGAGAGGCCAAAGCGAAGTTTGGGGTTAAAAATGTATGGTGTTATGGGGGAAGGATTTTTGCTAAGAACTCGGATGGAAATCCTATTCATCTAACAGCGATTGAAGATTTTAAGTAGGATCAATATTGCAGGATATTTTTCTGTAATTATACCTTAATTATTCTCATTTGTTTGGTTTTGTTTATAACTATTTTACAATGTTTTTTTCTAAGTTTCTGATAATTATTTTCAATTAGTTAGAGTTGAATTAATTTTTTTCTTTTTTTTTCTCTTTTTTTTATTTTTTGTTGTTTAGTACTTTTTACTTTTTTTGCATTTTCTTTTTTTATGTATCCATTGTTGTACCATAATCATTAATTTTAGATACGAACTGTGACATAATGATTTCATAGTGCATGTTTGTTTTTACGTTACCACTTATTTATTACTTTAATAGCTACGCTCTCATGTTGTTCAACATTTCTGATTATTGAGTTCAATGATTTAAATTTGTAATTGTCGCAGATCAAATTTTTTTTGTTTTGTTTTTATTTTTATTTTATTTTATTTTTCTCTTCCCTTTTATTTTGTTTTGGTTTGGTCTCTTTTGCACGCTCGCCCTATCACAAGTTGTCGTTTTATTGAGTTTACATAAGCTCATCAAATAGAATGGCCAAAGATGGCTTTCAGCTGTCTGTCACTATTAATTATCTTAATTCCTCACTTGAGGATAATTCAATGAGTAATCTGAATTTATCTATGTTTTTCCTTAATATACGTACTCTTTCTTCAAACTTTTCGCTTCTAAGTGCTAGCTTAAATTCTACGGTCTTACAGCCTACTCTTTTGATCTTTTTGGAGACGTGGTGTCGAGATGCATGGAAGTTCCCGTTCTACCTAACTACCAGTCAACTTCTATCAATAGAATTAATAGAGAGGAGGAGGTATTTGTGTTTATATGTCAAATAAGTTTAGTTTTACCATCATGCCTCTTTATACTCTAGTCACAGCGGATTATGAGTTTCTGACGATTATCATTAATAACAAATTCATTGATGTGTCTGTGTACCATCCTCCTGCCAGTAACATTGTTGCTTTTTGTGCATTTCTTTCGGAAGTATTATTTGATCTACAACGCACTAGAAAAACTCCAATATTAGTCGGAGATTTTAATACTGACCTTGAGAAACTAACTCATTCACTTACCCGACTACTGGACCCAATCCTATGATCTGGTCTTTTATTGATTACTCATTCACTCTCTCATTACTCGGTGCAGCACCGAACCTATTCTCTGCTCTAACTCCGTCCAGTTTTGTAATACTCTTAAATGTCTATCAGTGACCACTTCCCGCTGTTATTTGTCTTTAATGCTGTAATCCCTCCGACGCGACGTACATGCCCTTGCCAGTCAGTATTGTTTCGTCTGAACGTATTTCTATACTACAACTTACCGACTGGCCTGCCGTGCTTAGTACCAGTTCTGATCCTAACCGTCTTTTACATAATTTTGTTTCACATATGCGGTTAGGTTGTGATCGCTATTTTACCTTAAAACGTTCTAGACATGGTATAGATAATACCCCAGTAATTCGTAATCCTTGGATTGCCCCTCACCTTTTATCTATAATAAAAAAGAAGAACGCCTTATATCTTAATTTAAGGAGGAGGTTTTCCCCGCAATTACTGCGTAAATATAAGGACCTATCTACTAATACTGTAAAACAGTTAATTAACCAGTCGAAAGCAAAATATTTTTTTTACACTTTTTGAGCGATTACAAGCAGGAAAGGATACATGGCGTTTAATCAAAAAACCTATTTTGCGATTACAAGCAGGAAAGGATACATGGCGTTTAACCAAAAAGCCGGTTACACCCTTTAAGCATCTTGATCAGGTATAGACTGCAAACTTGACCGATTTCCTTCATGCATTATTGCCCGTTGCTCCTCAAGCAGACTTCTGTAGCTATAATGTTCACCGTTCCGAATCAGATCGGACCCCTGGTGCCTTTTTTGTAGCCAAAGCCACTGAAATGGAAGTAAGTGACGTAATTTCCCGATTGAAGTCTTCACCAATTCCCGATCCTCTAGGATTCAGATCAGATGTCATTAAAGCTGTTAGGAATTTAATTCCTGACCCCCTTGCCTGTATATTTAATAGGTCTTTGTCTTCGGGCACATATCCCACCCTTCTTAAACTGGCAAGAGTGACTCCGATTTTTAAAAAGGGCGACCCTGTACAATACACTAATTACCGCCCTATTATCGCCTTATCAACATTCTCGAAGGTCTTCGAAAAGCTGTTTTATGTTCGACTGTCCCAGTTTATCCACTCTAACGGGTTTATAACATGAGCCAACATGGATTCATGCCTAGAAAGAGCGTGGAAACTGCTTGCCATGAATTAACTGAATTCGTTTCCTCTGGTACGGCAAACGGTAACTTTGTTGCAGCTACCTTCATCGATTTTCGCACACTGTTCCTGTTGATCTACTCTTGCGGAAATTATCCACTAATTACCATATACATGGCCCTCCTTTGGCTTGGATAGAAGATTTTCTACATGATCGGCACTATTTTATGTCATATTCTGGAACGTCGTCAGCTACCATTAGTAGGAATCTAGGAGTCCCACAAGGTTCAATCCTTTCGCCGTTATTTTTTAATTTGTTCATCAAAGATCTTCCCCTAGTTTTTACCTTATCTAAGATCATCATGTATACTGATGATGTGACCTTGCTTTTTGCGTGCGGTGATGTTCATAGTCTCCTGACAGCTCTAAATGAGTCTTTGCAACAGCTGTACTATTGGAGCAAATTGAACCAATAGATAGTCAATGTTGACAAAACTAAGGTTATAATTTTTTTTCAACGCAACAAGCGTAATATTCCTAATTCTCCTTCAATCTTCTTTGGTAATCAAGCCATCGCGGTTGTTGAGTCATTTAGATATCTGGGGCTAACTTTGTCCCATGATTTATTTTGGGATCTGCACAACAACGGATTAGTGTCTAATCTTAATAAGAAGCAGGGGGTGCTATCTAGGCTATATTATTTAAACCACGGTATCCTTTTGTTACTATATTATTCCTGGATTCACTCGTACTTATGTTATAGCATTATATTCTGGGAAGCAACCTCTATCTATAACCTGACCTAGGTTTGTTGAATGGTTCTTGCGTACTTTGTTGAATAGACGGTCCCCTGTTGCCCATCATTTTGCATCCTTGGGCATTTTAACGGTCCGTCAGCTCTATAAGTTACAACTCGGGGCTTATACTTTTAAGTCTTTAAATTCATTGCTTTTAACCCCTATACCATTTCATATCCGCTAAAATAGTGAAAGGCATGCATACTCAACTAGACGGGCTGAGGACATTCATCTACCTATGTCTCATTTGAATTACCGGAGTAGATGTTTATCTATTGCAGGAGTTAAGTTTTGGGCAGCCATACCATCGACTATCCGCACTCTGGTACCTTTTACTATGTTTAAGAAAGCCCTAAAAAGGTTTATTATGTTATCTTTACAACCAAATTCTTTATCTCATCTCGCTTGAATGATATTATCTCGAACTGGTATACCTCTACATCTTAATTTGTACCCAAATCTTATACAGTCCTAAGGTTTTGTACTAACACTTACATTGCTTATTTTGATAGGTCTTTGCTTCGATTGGCTGGTTTATCTTAATTTTGTTGCCTAGTGTTTAATGGGATGTAATTGCCATTCTGTGCCTTTCTGTTCCGCCTATTTCATCCTATCTTTAATTTAATTTAGTTTTAGTTTTATTTGTTTTGTTTTTTTATTGTATTTAGTTTCTGTTTTATTTTATTATTACTTTATTTTGTTATACTTACACTGTTAACTCATAAGTCTTGATTTGAAACCATAAATGACATGTTTAGTCTGTTTTTGATTACAGTTAACAAGGATTATTTGTCAGGGCTATACACTATGTTTTGTGGCCCATCTTGCTTGTTTAATTTAAGTACTAACCTACTTATTGGTTTAAGTTGGCTACTAACCCCCAGTGATGTTTCATTTAATTAGTGTAATACCCCCGGGGTCTAACTCGTCGGTCATGGACCATACATGACCCCGTGGGGTATTTTTGTATAATTAATCGTTATATAAATAAATAAATAAATAAATAAATACATATCCTTCAACAGCACCATAAATGCTAACCGCTACGTTGATAACATCCTGTTTCCTTTCATCGGTCAACTTACACAGCCTGCATTCTTCCAGCAGGATGGCGCTACGGCGCACACTGCTAACAAAAGCATAACCCTTCTCGAAAATGTTTCCGCAGATTG
Organism: Rhysida immarginata; assembly: GCA_023313115.1. Classification (NCBI taxonomy): domain Eukaryota; kingdom Metazoa; phylum Arthropoda; class Chilopoda; order Scolopendromorpha; family Scolopendridae; genus Rhysida; species Rhysida immarginata. The sequence continues at coordinate 286,583 of JAHWFO010074832.1, read as the reverse complement.
CTTGATTTCCCGTGGACTCTGGCCTACGAGGTCTCCAGACCTTACTCCTGACTTCATTTCTGGGATGCAGCAAAAATAAGTGTGTTCGCAAATCGCCGGACATCATTGGAACAACTGAAGGGAGAACACTGTTGCCTACACAAATGGCATCATCACCACCACAATTCTGCCGGACGTCTTCCTAAACAGACAAGTGAATTTGTGCCTGAGCATGGACGAAAGGCACTTTCAACATCTGTAAACTAGTGCGTACCCTCACCAATTTTGAACGAAATAACGTAAATAAAGTGCAATATTTTCCCGTTTATTGAATTATTGCTTTTGTTTTTCACTGCGGAGAGACTTTACGGATACTCTGTGTGAACAGATAAATGCCAAGGAATCTAAGCTATTATGCCCACCTCACTTAAAACTGTTGTTTATCCCGAGGAATTAATAAATATGCACTGCCCTGCCAAAAGTATCCGGACACCTCTCTCCAAGTGCCCTCTATGGAAATGTTGTCGTCAGTAATGCGTTGGGCCACCCTTAGCTGCAATTACTGCTGCAACACGACGAGGAAGGCTGTCCACAAGCTGTTTATACTCCGCTTGTGTGATACAGTGCCATTCGGTCGTCAAACGGTCCAGCAACTGATGACGATTTGTGGCTGGGGGCATGTGCCATTGTACGCGGCGCTCCAGCACATCCCACAATACGGACTGTGCAGGCCACAATCCGTAGGGCCACAATTGGGTTCGAGTCCGGACTCTGCGTAGGCCAGGGCAATAACCGGATATCCGCACGGGCGAACCATACCTGTGTTGAATGAGCGGCGTGACACGGGGCATTGTCCTGCTGGAACAAGCAGTCCGTTGAGGTGCCATAGAACGCCACCATCGCTCCAAGAAGATGCTTTCCAACATATCTTGATACCGTATGGCATTCAGTCGCATGTAGACATCGGTGATAGGTCCTATGCCTGCTGAACAGAATATGGGCGAAGAGATGGATAATCTCGAGCAACATTCTCGTCGAGCCAACTTGCGAATATTTGGCTTAACCGAACAGCCTGCTGAACTGCTTACCGAAGTTCTCGCTTCATTTATAACCGAAAATTTGGAGTTTCCGATATGCCCCTTCGGCCTACAATGACCCCATCGCCAGAGCCCTTCACTGTTGGATGAGGCACTCTGGATCGTTTTTTCGTTTGGCCATCTCCAGACCCACACGCGACCGTCAGATTGTTGGATGGTGAAGCGGGTTTCATCGCTCCACACGACCTACGCCCAATCATCAATAGTTCACTGACGTCGCTCCGTACACCATCGTAGACGACGAACAGCATTCATCCATGAGACGAATGGCTTCCTCTATCCTGCTCTCTCACAGAAGCCAGTCTCATGGAGGTCACGTTGCACTGTGCGCCCTGATGGACCAAGGGTTGTAGCTGGTTAGTAGGCGTCTGGTTCCACTACAAAGGCAGCAGTGATGTCCCGCAGGGTGTCTTTGCGATGCTTCACCACCACCCGAGACAGAGCACGTTTGTCTCTCGGCGACAGGAGTGGAGGTAGCCCGGAACGTTTTGCTGTCGTTGTTGCACTTGTCTGTTCGTATTTATGCACAATATCGTGCACAGTGGAGCGAGGATGCCTAGTCTAAGCGCTGATTTCGCGAAGTGACTATCCGCTAATGCATCACTCCACAATCATTCCTCTCTCAAATTCGGATAATTCTCGAACCTTTGACATGCTGACTTGTGTTGTCTCTGCTGTGCCATCTAATGAGTCGTCTCTTCAATATGCATACTGTTAAAGACCACAGGGTGAGACCACACGAACATAAAGAACATAGGGATGTCCGGATACTTTAGGCAGGGCAGTGTATAAACAGTCGAGTCACATTAATGGGATCACCTATTATTATCTGGAATACCCATCATGTGTAGCTCGGACAGCGGCTAGACGGGCTGGAAGACTCAATGAGGTGCTGCAAAGTGTTCATAGGGATATTGAGCCATGCTGTTGGAAGGTGCGAAGTGGAGTATTCATGCGAAGTGGAGGTGATTCATAGAAGGAGATGGAGCCAGAAACTGTGGACACAGATTACCAAGAACAACAGGAAACCACTATTCCTGTTGTTCTTGTTGGAGATGGTTCCATAAATGCTCGATTGAGTTAAGTCCGGGAAATTTGGGGGCCAGGGAAGTACAGTAAATCTTCCTCGTGCTCTTCTAACCACTCTCGTACAATTCCGCTTACTCGTGCTGGAAGACGCCATCATATCCAGGAAAAACAATGTTCATGTATGGATATACACTGACTGAGGAAAACTCTTGAGATAGTCACCTAATATCTGGCGATCCCCCTCTGTCCCTGTAGAGCGCAGCGATACGGCGTGGAAGCGAATTTGCAAGTTCTTGATACATTTCCGGAGGCAGATGACACAACACCGTCTGCAGAGCGGTAGCCAATTGCGGTCTTTTCGTGTGTAGAGGATCCAGCACACGGAGCCTGAGTTCAACGGCATCCCAGATAAGCGCGATAGGGTTTATATCAGGGCTTCGGGGTGGCCAGTCCAGTCGTTGGACCTCCCCTGCATGTTCTTCGAACCATTCTTGTGCGACATTGGAACCATGTGACGGCGCATTGTCATCTTGAAAGGATGGCAAGGCCGTCGGGGAGTTGGAAGGCCAAAAACGAGTGGAGATGGTTACCGAGCAGTTGATGATACCGCAGGCCATTCAACGTGTTTTCCAGAAGAACAAGGTGGTCCATTCCATAAGAGGAAAACGCGCCCCAGACTATGACTGATACTCTACTGCCCTGGACCACTCCCTTTTGGCATGCCAGGTCCATTGCCTCCCATCGGCATGGAACAGTTGATACGTGATTCGTTCGTAATTCTTTACGCCACTGTTGCGGTGTTCATCCGATGTAATTGGAGGCAAATGCACGCCGGAGTGTCCGATGACGCGGAGTTATCAGTAGTATCCACGTAGGGCGACGGCTCCCATAGCCGAGAACACGCATGTTCCTACGGATTGTCCACTGGGAGACGTTTTTACCTCGGCCGACGTTGAATTGGTCCGTTATTTGTCGCACTGTGGCCCTCCTGTCTCTGTTAACCATTCGTCCCAGATGTCGCCGGTCACGGTCATCGAGGTGGCTGGACGCCATGTATGATATCTGTTGTGAACTGTTGTTACGCCTTTCTCCAACATTCTCGATACACCCTAGACATGGTTGAACGTGAGAAGTCAAATTCATGCACCACCGCCGAAATCGAACTTCCCATGCGTGAGGCATTCACCACCATGTCCCATTCGAATGCCGTCAACTCACGACGACGTTGCATTTCAGAGCCACTTTCTATAAGGTCTCACACACAACTGCGGCAGCCGCCTAAGCCTCCAAGAGGCGTGGAAACACACGTGGTGTCCGATCGCGAATCAGCGACCTGCTATCCCATGAGTTCTGCTCAGTCAATATACATGGTCAGCAAGGATCGATATACACTTAAATCGATTCATATAGCCATCTCCAATGATTAGTACACCCAGAGAATGCCACGAACACATTCCTCAGACAAAAACGATGCCTCCGCCAGCTTGTTGCCGTCCACAAATGGTTTAAGGGTATTGGTTTTCTGACGTTTCACGCCTTATGAGCCAGCGTCCATTCGTCTGATGGAGCAAAAAAACGTGATTAATCTGATGGAGCAAAAGGCAACCTTTTGCAAATCAATAGATGTCTGGCGTCCAAATTCCAGCCTCTTCCGCCGAGCACAGCCTCTTCAGCCTCTTCCGCTGAACTGTCGTTCTGGACAGACTTGCGGTAACCCCCTGGTTCATTTGGGCAGTAAGTTGCTCTACTGTAGCACGTCGATTTGCCCGAACGCACCGCAGTAGCCGCCGTTCCCCTCTTTCTTCTATAGCTTGTGAAGCACCACAATTTCCAAGTTGCTTATTTTCTGCAGTGCCGTTTTGCCTTGCGCGGTACACTTTTACAAAAGCAGCAGGCAAACAGTTCACACACCACATTTTCTTTAATTCTGCTACCCTTCACCCGAAAACCAATAATCATTCTCTTTTGAAAAATCGCTCTGTTTCTGCATTGCAACAATTGAAATGTTTTTCAATGTTTTTCAAATGCCTACAACACACTATATATACTCACCCAATCTGCTGATGACACTTATTTATTGCCTTTTGCAACTGGTTATTTAGCGCTGACATCACAAACAGGAGGTGGTCACATAATTGTGATAACTGTTTAGTTAGTTGAAGTTTTAGGGTGCGTCAACTACAGTCGTTATTTGCACCCTGTACGCATGATTTATACAGAACATATCACAAGATCAAGAATAAATATCTCTAATTAAAACAATATCGATAAAAAACAAACCAATAATCTAATATTCACTATCCACATCAACAACAGCCACAAACCAAGCAGAATTAAAAACCTGGAACATGGATTACACGTTGAACATTTCACAGATTCGTATTACCCTGAAGACCACCTCGAATTTGTCATGATGTTTGACAAGAATTAGATGTAGCTCTGAGAATGCGACGAGTTGTCCGTTGTCAAGTCGTCGTCCAGAACCTTTGTAAGTTGCATAATCAGAATTTCTCAAGTAATTGGAAATAACCTTTGGACTTCTTTTCAATCGACCTACAATCTCATGAATCCAGATGTTTTCTTGTTGCAGGGCATCAATCTGACTTCTTTCATATTCTGATAATAGAGAACCTCGTCCCACATTCCTTGAATTGTTATTCACGTGAAATACTACAATTCTAAAAAGTCAATCCCTTAGTAGAGGAATTCGTGGAAATAGCCTTAAAAATTATCATGAGATTCCTAAAAGAACTGACCTACAACCTAGCAGAGTCACCGACACTCAATATCTTACAAAAAAGGCTCCTCCGTCAAGGAAAACAACAACTACGGAGACTTGCTTACAGCTACAGATCTTCTACTGAGGAATTCGTGGAAATAGCCTTAAAAATTACACTGGTCAACAACATATTTGCTACAGGGGAAAATATAGATGTTCCAGACTAATTTGAGTATGCTACTTACAAATCTGAACTCCAAATTTCTCTATCACGTCAGAATCTCGAGTTACAGAAACTTCCAATGTTTAAATTTGACATTATGAGACTGTTTTACACAACTTAAGCAAAATCATTTTACTTAAAAATTTAAAATGGTGTTAAACATAGTTTAGATTTCATAAAAATATTTCCATACAGTAGATGAAGATAAAGCATTTAAATAATTGGTCTGGCACTTGTGCGTAGCATTAGTTTCTCTGCTCTGAAACCAGCAAAAGTCATCTATCTATTTGGATCGAAACGGACTTTATATCTTGTCTCCATTAAATTAATTTCTTCGTGAAATCTTTCACCATGTTCGTCGCTAACAGCCCCTAAGTTCAGCGGAAAGAAGTCCAGATGACTTCTACGACATTTTTAGCGACATTCTACTGCCCACTTGCCTGTAAGCTGTAAGCATGTTGCCTACTGGCTCAACATATTGAGGAGATCTGTAATTTCCAAGAAAGTTCTTTACCACTAAGATAAAGCATCCCAAGCTGCTGACTCCAGTTCATTAAATAATTAGCTTAGCGCCTTTCTCCATAAATAATGAACGTACATGCGCACAAATTAGAAAGATTAATGAGATTTACTCCTCATAAGCCGTCCAGCTTTCGTAGAGATAGCTGGCATAGAAGTCGAATTATTAGTCCATGTATTGCGAACGAAATTTGACGTCATCATCTTTCATAGTCTTTTCTCGAAACATATGACGTCTATTAAAACTTCCAACTATGTATTTTGTCCTAGAAAGGAGCCGCTAAGTAGCGTTTAAATTATGGATAAAATGTAACGTTTTCAAGGCGGAAACATTGAACTATTGGTATTTCATTTTGTTTCATTAGTGAAAAGTTTTTTACATGGAGTTTTGCTGAAGATTATTTGGACTAAAACGAAGTTTCTATATGTCAAGTAAAAAATGTACTGCAGTGACTGTTCAAGAGACATTTTTAAGAAAAATTTTTGAAGTATATTTTGTATGCATTTACTAAAGATATTTACATATCTAAATAAAATTTATGGAAATTTTTAGATTTTATAATTGTTGTAATCAAATCAACCAAATTATTAATGCTTTCATTTTTTGCATTTATATGTTTGTTTGTTTGCTCGCAGATAGTGAAAAATCTAATTTACTAATCAGTGCCGTATTAGGTACAAGTCTGTCTATTATTTGGTTTGGTTTGTTTGGTATTAACGTCCTTTTCAACTGCTATGGTCATTTCAGGACGGCGTTATAGGGGCCGCAAATTTTGCCTCGCAAAGGTTCTTTAACGTGCAGCCGGCAAACGACTACACGGGACCAACGGCTTTACTTCCCTTCCGAAGGAAGTGCGTGATCTCAGGATTTACCCCTGAAAAATCCTCGTCGTCCTCGGCCGGGATCGAACCCGCGTACTCGGGCATCAGAGGCGATCTAATATTTGTCTAAATGACATATTCAATATAACAAGTAACATGAAATGCATTGTCTTTGCAGATGATATCAGTATATATTTCGAACACTGGTTTAGAAAATCACATTAATCATTGATCATTTGATTTGGGATTATATTAACTGATTTCAATAATGTGCTTCTCTTGATGTCTAGGAAAACAAAGTGCATTCTATTTCATGGTAAATTTTTTTACAAATTCCTCTATCCTTAATGATTAATTTGATTTCATAGAGTATCAGATTAAAATATTTTATTTACTTATACAGTATGATCAACAAAGTTGCCTGTATTACTGTATCAGTTGTCCTCAATCAAATTTCTTATGTCTATCACTTAAGTATAAATATTGCTGTTCTATTCATTATTTTATTCTCAAGCTGGTTATTGTAGAATAATTTATGGACTAAAAACTAAAATTATCGTTTCGAATGTATTTCAGAAATTTTTTTTTGAAATTAATAAACCCATTAGACGATCGTTTAAAGGTCTATAAAATCATCTCTACTGAATCTACTTTTAAACATAGGCTTGAATGTTTTATGTTTCAAACAGAGACTTAGAAAAAACGTAAATTATGGCTGATTGATGCTAATTATTGTGTACGTAAGATTCCTGCATCATATATGAGTGAATCTTCAATTCTCGGTTACGATATACGGCGCCATACAATGAACATTTTACCCGACCAGAGTAGAAATACTTCTTTATTTATTCAATTCGAAGTTGTTTCTTTTTTTTTGTCTTCTTTTTTAAGTTGAAACGTTTTCGCATTGTGTGTTAATTCGTGATTTATTCTCTATTTCACTTTTTTCTATCATCCATGTTACTTTCTTTCCTTGTTTTTAAACAAGGACAGTGGACTTCTGAAGCTATTTCTTTACCGGTTTCCCTCTATTACCCTGCTCGATTTCTTTCACTTTATATTTTATGGCATTTTTCTCTCTCTTGTTAGCAAATGTTGTTACGACTTGCTAACTTATTTGTATTTTTCTGAATAGTTATTTTGCTGTCGTTATCTTGTTGCATTTGCAATTTATTGTTTAATTTTTATTATTTTTGTAGTTTTTGTAAGCCATTGATATTAATTCTGAGTAAAGTAATAAATAATAGTAAATTAATTGTATAATGTGAAAGAAACGTAGCCGCATATTAAAGACTAGCTGAATCACACGTCAACATCCATTTCGAAATAATGCGGTGCAATATTAGTCTTTCCCTATAATTTTTTCCACCCGAAACCGAGGGTTAAAATTTTCATTACTATAAATGATCTGGTAAATTAATTTTCAAGAGAGTGTTAATTATTGTAAGATCATAATCATAGCAAAGCAAACGACGCCAATTATGTTGTACCGCATAATGATCTTTGTAATAATTAACTTACCGGTCACTTCATATTGAAACACCCTGCAGTTATAAAAGGTAACATATCTCTTTTTTCGTACTTGTTTTACAATGTGTATATTCCAATTTCAAATTATCTGTAACATTTTTCTTTTTCTTTTAATCAAATGAAGAAGAAACAAATACGAACGAATGTTGGCCTCGATGAGGTTATTGAAGTACGGATTTGGTTTCTGAGTTGTAGCAAGAGTACGTTATAGCAAAACATTCTAAATACAGAATTCCATGTAGCAGCTAAAACGTTTATATAAAAATTTTACAGTCCGTTCTTTATTCAATTCGATTGAAATCAAACATTTTCGATTGCATTTAAAATCTAATTAAATAATTGCTCTTCGCGCAACAAATATTTTTATGAGCGAAGAAGACGTTTCAAAGAACTAGTGGAGTCATCTATCGTTGACGCGGTTGTTTAAAAGTTACTGCGATAGGAGAGTGGAGAACAAGTTTAGTACGAAGTTTTGCCAAAAGAGGAGAGACTCTGGAAAAGTGAGTTTCGTTTTTGAATGGTTGCAAGCGAAAGCTTCTTACTTGTTAGACGAGAAGACACCTCGAATTCCCACTTCTCATTTTAATATCATACTAGATGCATCCAATTCTTCAGGTTCAATTAAAAATTACTCTTAAAGAATTCCCTTTTCTGAAAAATCATTCAAAGCGGATCACTTAAAGTGTTTTACTAGCAAATTAAAAAAAAATCCGTATAAGAGTCATTCTACAAGTTGATTATAATTAATGTGACTAAAGCTCTAGATAAGGAAAGTACGGCAATCCTTTTCCGCGCCGCCCGCAGCTGCTGATTGGTAGAACGGGAGTCACGTGAGTTTGTCAGCCATTGTTGGCCCAAACACAGCCATAGATACCATTGAAATGCATGTGGAGGATGCGGTTTAGATTAAATTTTTAATGAAATATCCGTTATTTGATCCAAAATTTTAATCCAAATAAGCAAGACTTCAGGCTCTTTCAATCTATTGCTCCCTGGAGGTTAATAAAGTCCTTAAAATATAATTTTTCCACACAATTGTGGCACTAAAGAAAAATTACTGAAAATTTTCATTAGAAGTCGAATATAGGTTTTTTAAGAAAATACAATTCAATTAACAAGGTTAAACTGTGTGTGAAATGTGAAAGTAGGAGCATTAAAAAACTTGAAATAAAACTTAGACGTTAGGTTTAGTTTATTATTATTATTATTTTTTTTTAGTAAAGTTAACTATCACTCATCATTACTTGAATGTAACGTTTAAAATTGAATAACGAAAATAAAATATAGAAAGTTTTAACTAGTTTTAAAGTTTTTGGTAGATTTTTCTCAACATTATAAACCTCCAAAAATGAATAAATTAATAACTTTTAAAATACACTACATGTGTATTTCTTTTTTTGTGTGTGAATTTTTATTTTATCAAGATATCATTTTTTCCCATTATTTTATCAAGATATAATTTTTATCAAGATTTTATAAATTTTTGATTTTATAAATTTTTTATCAAAATAATTATCGAATAAATTTTTATATTTATATCAAAACTTCAATTTAACAATTCCTATTTTATTAAATTATATTTTGATACTTTCATAATTGTAATATTATTATTATTATTATAATTTAATAATATTTATAATTCAATAAAATTAAAATAAACTCTTAAATTGAAGTTTTGATATAAATATAAAAATTAATTTGATAAAAGTTTATTAAATTATTTTTTAATAAAAATTTATAAATTTATATTTTGACGAATAAAATTACAAAAAACCTACACCTAGCATGTATTTTAAAATTTATAAATTTATTCGTTTATTCTTTAACCCTTCATAATTGAGGTGAAAAACTAAAAAACTTACTCTAGAGAAGTTAATTAATTCACCTCAACCTTATCTTTATTTATATAGAGAAAATTTTAATTAAAAACAAAATTTAAAGGAAAATCAACGTTTACAAAATTTATTGATTGTCAGTTAAATTTCCAAACGATAAAAATACGATTTTTTTTTTAAAAAATTGCATTTTAACCGAATTTTAGAGTAAGCGTAACTCAATTGATAGGGCCAATTGGGCCAACAATGGCGGCGCGGATGAGGTTTGCCGTACTTTCCTAATCTAGAGCTTTAAATGTGACACCATTTAGACCTTTCTAGCGGCCGTTCTGGTAATCAGATTTTGACGAAACTTAAGATATATGTTATACAGACCACGGGGAAGAGAATTTTGCAATAAAAAATTAGTTCACACTTTGACCGCTACGTCAAAATATGGCGCATGAATAATAACAAAAACAAGTTAGAAGCAGAGATATTTAAAAAATCAGAGCATTTGTTCAATGTGCATTCCATTTGTGTCAATGACATGTTCAAAGCGCATTATTGCATGTTCCACAGTAGAGCGAAGGGTTTCCTGAGGAATCGCAGTGATATGGCGTGTTATGCTTACTTTCAATTCAGGAACAGTCGTATTCTTCCTCCATAGACATTATCTTTCAAATATCCCCACAACCAGAAGTCACAAGAGTTTAAGTCCGGTGAATGAGGAGGCCATGCAGTTGGAAAAGTTCTCGAAATCACCCGATCTTCTCCAAAATGAGCATGAAGCAGTTCCTTAACTTGTCGTGCAATGTGGGGTGTTGCACCATCTTGCATAAAGACAGTAGTGTCTAAACATTGTCTTTCTTGTAAAGCAGGAATGACTTCCTGCTGCAGAAGTTCGCAGTAACGGAATAAAACTGTAGATTAGCATAAGAAACAAACAAACAAACAAACCCACAAATAAACAAACAAACAAACCCACAAATAAACAAACAAACAAACCCACAAACTAACAAACAAACAAACAAACAAACAAACAAACAAACAAACAAACAAACCCACAAACCAACATCCTTCTTTATATATATAGATAGAAGAAGGAGCACCAGTGACTGAACATCTTTTATTAACTAGAGGAGTGTTCTCTTCAAAGAAAAAGGGGCCAAGAATGAAATGTAGAGTGAACCCGCACTATACAGTCACGTAATCAGAGTGCAAAAGCTTTTCATGCACAACCATAGGATTTTCAGTACCCCAGATGCGACAGTTTTGAGCATTCACTGCTCCGTCTAGTGTGAAATGCGATTCATCTGACCAAGAAATGTTCCATGGCCATGCATTATCGACGGCTATTCTAGCCAGAAACTGGCAAGCAAAATCAGTGCGTTTTTCCGGTTCTTCATGAAGCAACGTTTGAACCACCTGGATCTTGTATGGATATCACTTTAAAGTGGAACGCAAAACTTTTTGTACCGTAGACCAGGGAATAGACAAATCACGTGATACGGCTCGAGCACTTGCTGAAGAATATTGGGAACTTGAAGCACTCTCCACTACAGCAGCAGCAACGTCTTCCACAGTCTCATTTGCAATTCGTTTCCGTCCTCTCCCTGGCAGCACACCCAACTCACCAGTTTCTTCAAATTTCTTAATCATCTTTTTTAAACCATTAATGGACATAGGCCCATTTCGCAAGTTTTTCAAACATCGATATTCTCTTTGTGCAGTTCTGGTAAAACAATTTCACCAATAAAGCTCGATCCTTTTTAGCTAAAGCCATCGTGAAGAATGACTTTACATTTAATTTCACTGTCATTTTAAAGCTTTTCTAATTTAACATCTCATTTGCATAACGTCTCCGATTGAGTAAAAATTCTCAGATAGTTTCTTACATGACCAGCGCCATATTTTGACGTAGCGGTCAAAATGTGAACTAATTTTTTTTATTGCAAAATTCTCTTCCCCATGGTCTGTATAACATATATCTCAAGTTTCGTCAAAATCTGATTACCAGAACGGCCGCTAGAAGGGTCTAAATGGTGTCACTTTAATTATAACTACCCTGTACATGAAATGAAACACGTAAAAAACACTATTTTTTATAAAAGGTTCAAATTTGTTTACACATTCCCTACACCAAAGTAAGTAACCGTAAACGGTGTTAATTTTGATCTAACGTGATTTCTTACAAAATATTCGCAATTAATTTGTAGACATTGTTCGGTTAAGGTGTTCTTTAAACACACGTTTCTCTGAAACTGTACTACGTACAGATTTAATTCATAGCTCATTTCAAAGCTCAAATGGTGGACTTTTAAACTATATAATTTCAAAAATCATTAAAATTAAAAAAAGAATATTTAACATGATTTTAACATTAAATTTGCAAAGATCAAGTTAAAACAACGTGTTAAAAATTTATAAAAAACACTGGCATATTTCTTGATGTTTCTTCTACGCCACCCAAGTTTCAAAGTGGAATTCCTTTTAGAAGTATATAAAATAAATGTGAAATGATGTAATTAAATTAAAAATGTTAACTGCACATTACGTGATCGTCGCTTCAAGGACGTCGCCTGAGCCATTGCTGTATCCCGAGTCCTGCTCACACATCAATGCGGCGCACATTATCTCGTACATAATTGAATACTGGTTGAATTATTTGGAATTCCATCCTGTAATTTTTTAGTGTTATGCATTTGAAATGTTAACTGAATGGGACACTTGGAACAAGAAAATAACGGTCATAACAAAATCTAATTAGTTTTGATTTCAAAGACAGTTAAGGATGTTGGGATGAAGCGCGAACTTGACGTTGACCCAGTTATAATTGAGTACGAATACGCCAGAACCTTGAACTGTATTTTTCAGTGTCATCCATTATGTAATAAGCAGTATAGACATTAGAAACCAATAGAGCAATGTTGGGTGTTGTGAATCTGGAAAACGACAGAAAGTCCGAACTTAACCCCATAACAGTAACTGAGTCTGATTTCCGTGAAATTGCTCCACGAAAGAATAATGTATAAGAATTATAGTCATTTCGCTGAATTCAGTGCAAAAAAATTGGTTTTCGGTAAACTCTTTGGATCCAAATACACTACTGTTTATAAAAATCGCAACACCCTGATAGAATGGTCTAATCCATATGCAATTTGCAATATTTACATACAATGGGTTAGAGTATAAATGATTAGATTTTCAGAGTAATGACTTGAAAGAACACCATGCCTCGACGACGACGAAGGGTACCATATCAACAGCTGACAGATTTTGAAAGAGGACGCATAATTGGTCTGCGTGAAGCGGGATGGTCGTATCGTGATATTGCTGCTCGTGTAGGACGTAATGCAACGACAATTATGCGTGCATGGAGGCAGTGGAGCGAAGAGAACAGGGCACACCGAAGACCAGGCTCAGGAAGACCCAGCACGACGACACCGCGAGATGACAGACACCTCTATCGCATGTGTGTAGCAGATCGTACAGCCACTTCCACAGTGTTAGCACAACAGCGGGGAGCTACAGTAGGCAGGACAATGTCTGCTAGCACTGTACGACGCCGCTTGATTTCCAGAGGATTGATGGCACGAGTACCATTGTTGCGGATTCCTTTGACTCAAAACCACCGGCGCCTCAGGTTGCAATGGGCCCATCAACACCAACAGTGGCAAGCTGAATGGCAACAAGTTGTGTTTTCGGATGAGTCAAGGTTTAACTTCCAGCACCATGACGGCAGGATACGATTCAGAAGACATCGTGGGGAGCGCGACCTTCCAGAATGCATCCTGCAGCGTCATTCAGGACAAACGCCAGGGGTGATGGTGTGGGGTGCAATCAGTTACCATGGCCGTTCCCGCCTGATCAGAATCCATGGCAATCTGAACAGTGACTGGTACATCAGAGAAGTTGTGCAACCCGAGGTCATCCCCTTCCTGCAAAACCTTCCAGGCGCTGTATTCCAACAGGACAATGCCCGACCGCATGTGGCCAGAAATGTCCTCGCCTTTTGCCAAGCACATCAGACGCCCTTGTTCCCCTGGCCTGCTCGTTCACCAGACATGTCCCCAATCGAACATGTGTGGGACAGGGTTGCTCATCGATTGGCTCGTCAGACTCCTGCAGCAGCAACTGTGGATGAACTGTATACCCGTGTAGACAGAGCATGGCAGGACATTCCCCAGGCCCTTATTCAGAGCTTCTTTGACTCAATGCCACGACGTTTAGAGGCTGTAATTGCATCCCACGGTGGTTTCACCCGATACTAATGTGACAATAAAACGCATTGTATTGACCTGAAAATCTAATGGTTTCTTTTCTGACCCATGATATGCAAATGCTCCAAATTTAATGCAGATTGGGCTATTCCATCAGGGTGTTGCGATTTTTATAAACAGTAGTGTAGATTGAGCTGGAAATTTATCTTGTAATTGATATTCTTTAGGACAGTGAGAAATCGTCAAACTAGTCGGAAACTCTGTTCTCCCTTTGTTGTGTTGTAAAGTCTCTACCAATTTTATCAATATTATTATTATTAACGTTTTTGTAATTTGTAAATAAATAAAATTCGAATAAATAAAAAACATAGGACCACTTTTAAATTACTTTATTTAAAATTATAAAATGACAAAACATAAAAACATAAATTACAAAACATAAAAAACAACCCTACTAAAGTATAGAGCAGACCTGGTATAGAGTTTACAAGTTGAGTAAAAAATTAATTAAAAATACAATTAACATAAAATAGATTAGTTCCAATTGCAATAAGACTTTTGTGAAGAACAAAAGTAAACTATTTAATAATGTAATTTTGTATAATAAAGAGTTGGATTACTAATTAAAGGAACACTGAAAACACTAATCCACATGATAAATTTGGTTTCCGAAATGTACATCTGAGTCAATAAAATTTAACATGTGGATTAGTGTTTTCAGTGTGCCTTTAATTAGTATACTGGTGTCCACAGTTTCTGGCTTTTGTTGTTTAAAGAGTTGGGTTGTAAGCATTACAAGGATTGAAACAAACAGCTCTTTAGCCCTTGATCTCTCTTGTGTTAAAAAAACAAAACAATAAAAAAACCTTGTGTTACGTTGTCTTGTTACCGCAGCGCGGCATCGCGTAATATCTTGCGTTTGTTGGCATCATAATTTAAAACAGAATCTTGAAATACCTAATTTTGATATTAATATTGGCGGCAAGGAAAAATCTGCTGTGCGTATTTCTTGCTTGGAGGCTTAACGAAATCGAAACCAAATGTAAAGTAAAAATACAGGAAAATGGAGACACTTCCTGCTCGGAACGAGCGCCAAACTGGTTTTGCGGGCATTAAGAGAAGTATTAATATTACGGTCGAGAAATGGGAGGAACTTCCATTCCTTTTTTTATCTTCCTTGCTATCAATTCTAAGAAAAGCCCGAACAACAGGAATTCTATGCAATGTTACAAATTGAAGCTTATTTATATTGCATAAACTTTACCTTGCATTGTTGGTCTTGAGATTCCTCTTATTGGTATGCCTTACCATCATTATGAATATCGATTATTATCGATAATTACAATACCGCTTTCCATATAAGTTGGGACATAATGAAAAATGCAAATAAAATGTGATTGACTAAATATATATTAGCAATATTAAAATTTATAAATGTGTTTGAAGTGACTGAAGTAAAATATGTACAATTTATAAATGCCTATATAATTTTTTAATGAAATAGCCATTTGACAACATGCACCATAATCGTTGGGAACGAAGGAATAGAACACACCGGAAGCCATAGAAGTGATATGAATATTCTCGAAACTTCTGGAGAACATTCATACGTCATAACTTTTCTGTTACAGCGAAATAAACCTCGCTGAACAAACCCCGTCTGTTGGCAACAGACTGCGCAGAGAGAGAAGGAGGAGAGACGGAAGGCGGGCGATACGATTTGGACGAGGAGGAGTAGTGAGAAGTAAATGGAGAGAGTAATAGTCAAGGATAAGGACCAACGTTATGGAGCTATAAAAGCTTCACGTAGCGAGAGACGGAATGGAGACGTTGCTTGGCGTAGGAGAGATTTGGAGAACACGGCAACGACCTCTGACAAGGGAATCCCTCGAACATGTATGTCACAGATTTCCACCAAACTGAAATATGTTACTCATCTGAAGCTACTACAGATGCTTGCAAAATAAGAGAGTGCGAAATTGTGTTTATTTCAAAACAAACCGCGAAAACGAAATAATTTCAGCATACAAGCGGTTAGGCTATGTGGGGTTCCCTTGTGAGTACGGAATAAGAAGCGAAACGGCTACCGCGACCGATAGGACGGCGATAGCAAGCAGTGAGGCCGTGCAAATCGTTCGAGAAAGTCCCGACGCTTAAAAAGACCTACGTTACATTAAACGGCGGTTACATAATTACGCCGCCACCATCTCCAGTGTTAGCGATAAATCATTTCACTAGTTTGGAGGTGGGTTTTTGGAAAATTCATTTCCGCAAGGGTTACAAGCATGTTATTTGAGCCGTAGAAGTTAAGTCTCACTTCGAAATCGTAAGTGTGTATTCTTCTTATAGCTTGATACCGCGTGTGTGCACCAAAGGTGATAATAATATTCACGGTTTGTGCGTCTTGAACGAGCTAACTCTCAAAGCTCATGTACGGGGTGATTCAGTCAATTTCTGACCATTTCACCCGAATAACGTGCATTAGGGATATACAATTGAAAGAATATGAACGCCATATTGAATTTCTAAATAGTTGGAGTTTGTATTGCTGCAAGGGCGCTGCATGAAAATCGTATTGTTGAAAAATGGCGCCCGCTTTATCAACAGAGCAGAAATGGAAGGTTGTCGAATGGTATTTCGAGACAAAAGCACCTGTAACCGTGCAAAGAAAGTTCCGGAAGGAGTATAAGTGTCGAGACGTACCAGGCAGGCAAGCAATCATGGATTTTGTCAAGCAATTTCGTGCCACTGGATGTGTTAAAGGCAAGAAAAAAGGCGGGAGCGAAACTCGTGATCGAACGGCCGAAGTTGTCGAAAATGTTCGCACAAGGTTGGTCGATTCCCCTACCAAAAAATCTGTTCGCCGCCTATCCATTGAAGAGAGGCTGTCGTATACCACGACGTGGCGAATTTTGAGAAAGGATTTACACCTATTCCCGTATAAGATCCATGTTTATCAGGAGTTAATAGACACTGGAAGACAGAAGCGACAACAATATGCGATGGAGTTTGGAGCAGAAATGGAAGCCAATCAGGACACTGTGAGTGTCAGATGAGGCCTTCTTCCATCTGTCAGGTGACGTTAATAAACACAACGTTCGTTTTTGGGGTTCCCAGCACCCTCATGAGATCAGTAAGTCACCTCTTCATCCACGAAAGGTAATAGCTTGGTGCGCGATTTCCAAAAGAGGCATCATTAGTCCGTTCTTTTTTGAGGGCACCGTAACGTCACAGTCTTACATTAACATGTTGGAAACCTTCTTCATCCCCGAGCTGCGAAGAAGGCGTATACCGCTTCGACATCAATGGTTTCAACAGGATGGGGCTAGGCCTCACACCACTAATGAAGTGCTAGACTTTCTCAATCAGAAATTCGGAAATCGTGTCATTTCAAACAGGTTACCAGATCGATTCGGGGGTGACTTTCTTTGGCCCCCTACGAGTCCTGACCATGTGATTTTTATCTCTGGGGGTTCCTTAAAGACAGTGTGTTCACTACAGCACCAAGAACCCTAGACCAGCTGCGACAAAGCATCGTCGACTGCTGCACCCTTGTGGATGCAGAAATCCTGGATAGAGTTATGAACAACTTCACCATTCGGCTGTGAGCAGTTCAAAATGTTCGTGGTGGCCACATTGAGCATATCATCAAGACTTTTCCACGGGAATAAAAACTCCGAACTGCCTAAAATATTATACTAAATGCTAAGTTTGTAAACATTAATGGGTCAATAAATCATAGTACTGAAATGGTCAGAAATTGACTGAATCACCCTGTAAGTTCATATATAAGGGCAGTGCATCGTAGGAAATTGTTACACGACAATTAGCGTGTGATGACATTGCTGTGTAGTTTTGGGTCTCTAGTTAGGCTCTATTTATTTTGTTTAACGGCCTGTTTAAAACGAAGCCTAAGTGATAAGAGCCAAGTATAGTGAGCGAGAAGCCAATGTAATATTCCCCATGTTTAATTTAAAAAGATGTATTGTCTGTTTTGAAGCATAAGCTTTATTTAGTATAAGACTAATTCAGAACTGCAATGCACATTCTCTTTTTGCATAGTGTTTGTCTGTAAAGTTTATTTGGTGCTTGTTGTTAAAAGCAATTGGGTTAATAATCTTATGTGTTTCTAAAATTTTGCTATTTTTAGTGCGACATTCAATAGTCACAATATACCTGAAAAGAAATTAATCGTGGACGATTGTATTGACTCTTTATTCTTATTTTGCAATACTATTGTTTAAGGACTGCAAAATTTTGTCACTTATTGGACTCTGAACTTTAGCCATTTATGCTATTTTGGGATAGCTGAGTTTTGTAATTAAAACCAAAGAGTTGATTATTACAATCAATTGAATTGTGGACTTTAAGTGTTTTTCATTAGTCGGTTAATTTCAGCCTATGCAATTACGCATCAATTAAATCGTATAGTACTAAAATTGCTTTTAGTATTCTGATTAGTTAAGCATACGGTATTTTGATATTTTATACTTATTATTTTGTGCTCATAGAATATATGTAGCAATAGTTGCTCAAATCATTCACGTCCTGAAGTGCTCCTACAATTACTAGGTTAAGCATTATTTTGTGTTAGTGCTATTTCTAAGATTACTCTAGTCAAGTTCGTTATATTTATTGCTTGTGATATAAGAGATTGATTGTTTATTTATTTATATTCGTACCAATAATGTAAGCTGATAGTTGAGTAATTTGCAAATCTTATTTGGATTTAAGCTCAGCTAATTAAGACATTTGATTTTCGTGGTAGTGTCTTTAGATAAAATAAGATAGATCTCATTACCTGCTTTATTAATAGACTATTGAATATTAGTTTTGCAGTTTATGAATTACACTGGCCAACAAAATTTAAGATTTTTCTTTTAACCAAATTCAAATGGGTGATTTTTGGTAGTATTTTTTCTGCTTAATACGAATATAATTTTGAAATTTCTCTAGCATGCACAGATTTCTTTTTTTTCAATGAAACATTTTTAAATTATTCAGTGTTTGGGGCCTGATAAATTTTCTTGCGGCCCCAAAATATAGATAGTTTAACATTGCAGACGTTTGTCTTCACATCCATTACTTTAACATAGAAGTCTCGAAATGCATAACTTGGAAACGTGACGTGATAGAAAAAATCTAAAAGCAGATTCGGATTCTATATACAAATTACTACTAAGAACACTTTGTGTGGTCATAGTTACAAAAGGTGTGTTGACTAGTGTTATTGTTGGTTTCACTTTTTGTTTAAATACTATTAATCAACTGTTCATTTTTGTATTGTTATTGGTATTTAACATTCTTATTTATTTCAAATTAAACTTATTTGGTTCATGACTAAAATAATTGCTTGTCTTAATTTCTATTTGGGTGTCCTATTGTACATTCTTCCACTATGTAAGCGTATTGGCACGTCGCACTTTCTCCTCTTTAAATTCAAACTGCCATGTGCGGCCAGTCGTTTACACGACAACATGGGTCGAGGCAAGGCAGTGGGTCAAGATATGCGCAATAGAATAATCGAACAATTTAGAAGCAACGTATCTCCATAGTCTAAGGAAGTACTTCCTTAGACTATGGTATCTCAGCATGAAATAGCCAGGAATCTTGGACTTCCGTCATCTACAATTCATAATATTATGAATAGGTACAGGACAAGCGGAAATTACTACCGTTCGTAAAGGGCAAGGACGAAGATCAATTCTGACTGCTAGTGATCTTCGGGTTTTCAGACGTCACTGAATTAAAAATAGACATTCAATAGTGACAGAAAATGCGGAATGGGCTCGAGGATTCTATCAAAAACCTTTATCGTTGAATTCTGCTCGTCAATATATCACAAAATATAAGTTGAAGCTCTATTATGCAAAACGAAAGGTGTTCGTACGGAGGGTTGATTCAGATAAAATGAGACGACTTTAAACGCCGCGTATGACCTTGACGGAATGTGATTTGCATGACTCGTCCACTATTCATGGAGATTAGCTTTGTATACACTTGTTGCTGTTATTTGGGATATTTCGTGCTGAAACATGGCTTCCAAAATCACAGCTTTTTGGGAAGGATATATGTTTGGCCTTTCCGACGCTAACTTCAGTCTTTCGTGCATTGTGGAATTATGCAAACGAAATGGTATTGTGGTATCCAAAGCTACTGTGGGTCGAATAATAAAAAAGAACAAATTGCGGCCATCTAATGAACGTGGACGAGCAGAGAAGCAGACCAGAAACAAGCCCCAGCCAACACGCCCAGCTCAGGTGGTGCGAGAAATCCGGTCTGAAGTGCTGAAAGAAAATTCCGCCACACAGAGAAGTCTAGCCCAAAGGATAGGTATTTCACAGGCAACAGTCTCTAGAATAATTCATGACAATCTTGGGCTGGAGCGACGACATAAAACGCGCGGTCATAGACTGTCGGCCAGGCACGTGCAGGAACTATTCAACAACACCAGAAAACTGTATGAAAACCATCTTGCAGGTGACCGATGGAAGTGGGTTGTCTCCTTGGATGAAGCTTGGGTGTACCTCGATGGCACCAACAAATCCAGGGCAATTTACTATCGCGAAAGACGGGGCAAGGCCAGGTCCGATTTTGTCCGAAGGTGCAAGGAAAATTTTTCAAAGGGCTTCATGGTGGTTGCCAGATATTGCTCACGATTCGTCGAGTTCCTGGAAACTGTAAAATTAGTGCAGCTTACTTCCAGAGTAATGTAATGGACCACATATATCGGCAGGATATCCCACGTCTGTACCCTGGTGAGCAATCAAAAGTTTGGATCCACATGGACAAAGCATCAAGCCACACTGCCAAGTCATCTGTGGCTTACTACAGGAAGATGGAACAGGAGACGGGCATACGAGCTATTCCCTTCTCTCATGTGCCTGTAAAATCTCCTGACGCATCACCGATGGATTTCTGTGGTTTTGGTCTCCTGAATCGACGGCTCGGAAGTCGCCGACCAAGAACCGTTGATGGGCTATGGAAAGTGTGTCAGCAGGTGTGGAACGAACTTCCCATGGAGTCCCTCAAACTCAGCCTACTTCAGTGGAAATTACGGTGCCGGTCGACAGTCCAACAACGTAGTTCTCACATCGAACACAACCGATGATGGCGCCATGGTATTACACCATCGTAACCGAACTGCAAAGTCGTCTCATTTTATTTGAATCAACCCTCCGTAAACACACTGTAGAAACGTAGGCGCTTGGCTTGGGCCTGACGCCCAATGGTGACGTGTTTTGTGGTTCGATGAATATACATTTACGGTTGTTGTTGGGGAGAATCGTCGGCGTGTACTTAGGACTAAAGAGGAAAAGAACAATCCTGCCTGTTACCGACGTTAGTTATCAGTGTCCTTGTTAGTCAAAGTAGTTAAGAGCACTTAGTTGGCGCAGTATCAAATGCTTCGAATGGGAATAGAAAGAGGGAGGGATAAGGATCGGAAAAGATCTTTAGGGACATTAATCGGTTAGTATGGACCTGCTATCCTTAAGACAAAATTACCGACTTAAGTTTCAGATTCCTGAAGTCGCCTTTTTCATCTCGTTCAATGCAGAATCCAATGAATTTGCAACTAGCATCGAAGGACGTCCAGGGTCTCCTTGAGTAAGTCGTCGATAACAAAAGCTTTACGCAATGGAAACAGCTTCTCGGATTCATGGATCATTTCTGTTTCCTTCTTCGTCGCGGTAGCGCTTTTTGGTTTTCCTGGGATCGCATTCCATTCAGGCCTCTCAATTGCTTTCAGTCAAAACTTTTATGCTTTAAACAATATACAAGATTCTTTTGACAAATACGTTAATGTTAAGAGTGATACCCCAAATCTTGGCTCTTTACCGGGTCTTTTAGAAGAAAACGCAGCATTGAAATTTGCATTTCTTTTTAGGATTCGTTCGTCCATCTGGCTAATCGAACTTGCAACGGTCCTTTTCAGTTTGGGTCAATCATGAATACTTATCATTTATAGATGTCGCTGGATAAAGTGTAAGTAAGCGAAGAAAATTTTCGCGTGTCGCAAAACCATGATCCATTTCAGGAACGATTCCGTAGTCGAACTCTGGATCCGTCTGCTCCTAAGCGTACGTACGACTAATCCGTCCAAAAACGTAATCATATTATTCATTAACAAAAATTTTATTTCGAAAACTTTTCTTCGGAGATTTAACCGCACGCTGTCGTCGTTACTTTGGTTATCGACCAAGCCTCATTCAAAAGCTTAGTACGCCATAGAAACATTTTTTGATTATTGGACGTCGTTTCCACAAACAATTAAGTCGCTGTAAACGAAGCTCAACATGTTGTTTGACAAAACAACATTCTCTTGTACAAAACTATGAGGGTTGAGCATTGGAAGACGCAATAGGGGGAGTGGGAGATGGAAAGGATTGACTGGAAAAAGGGAATAGAAGGAAGCTAATGGGAAAGCTAAAAAAACAAGGAAAGAAATGTTCGGACACGTTCTTATCCTATTCCAACATTTCTAACATTTCTTACATTCCCATTGGTTTTTTTTCTGTTCTGTTTTTATCCCTAAGGTTTTCTTTTTATCTCAGTCTTCTTTTCTTTTGCCATTTTATTTAGTCGGCCAGGTGGCCGAGAGGGCTAGGGCCTTGGCTTTCTAGTTCTCGAGTCCGCTTGGTCGTGGGTTCGAATCCCGCCGTGGGCATGGATGTTTGTGTTTGTCCCAGGCTGCGTACAGATATAACTTGTGTAAAAGGCGCAAAATGACCTTAGTAGTCGACGCCTAAATTTCTAAGAAACCTAAACCATTTTATTTACGCTCACAACGATATAAATGAACTCGGACGAGGATGTGCAATGATCAGTCTTATAATTTTTTCATAATGTGGAACACCTCTTGGGTTAGTCAGGCTTCTTGCCTACTTCAGTGTATTTAATTTGGAAATTATTCTGGAAGACTGAGCCTGGTGAAAACACTGCTTCCGTCCCACCTGCCCAAACGTACACTTCACTGTTCAATTGCCAATTGTCGAGGATATGCAAGCAAGTTCACAAATTCATTTGTCTAAATATGCGAACAGTGAACGTGCTCACACACGGAATTACCTCGCTGTACAAGTAATTTCCTGTACGAGTCGAAGTTTGTGCGATTTTTTGTCTTGCAGTACGAGGGAGTTTCATACTAGGCATAGAGCTCGCACTCACTCTCTCAACAAGTGCAGCTTCCGCTCGCTCAGTTTAAGTTCTTCCAAACAATAATCTTCCTCCTCCCGCTCTATCGTCTTCACAAATTGTCCCATCTTTAAGGAAGAACCCTTGGAAAAGTCTACATTTTTCAAATGCTTGAAAAATATTTATTTTAGAAGCATAGTAATAAAAGACATTAACCAAAATCATTACATGGATAAAGCAAAAGTTCATAACTATTTTCCACTCCTTGTGGATATTCAAACCCATCTCATTAATTAAACAAAAATTATAAATAAAATAATTTTGGGATCACTGCAGTGCTTGGAAATAATTTTGTGATTGCTACACGAAATACAATTAATTAATATTTTGTTGGGCCTCCTCTGGCCTTAACTGCAGTGATCCTCCGAGGCATGGTGCTTATCAATTCTTCAATGTACATTTCACCAATTTCCTGCCAACTTTGTTTTATAGCTGCACTTAACTCCGATTTGGTTTGAAAATATTTTTCGTTTACCAGTTTTTTCCCACTTTCACTAAGTATTTTCAGTAGGATGCTTGTCAGAGCTATTTGAGGCCACTTCATGCATGTGATTTCATTTTTCTTTACATATTCTTGAATCCTTTTACTATGGTGGCACGGAGTATTCTCTTCTTGGAAAATGAAGGCATTGTCCTCAAATTGATCTTCAACGGCAAGGATGAGGAATTCGTCAAAAATTTCCACATTAACCTCCGAGTTTACAATGCAATTTATTATACACAGTTTTCCATTACCATACATGATAAGCATCCCCACACTAGAAGTGACTGAGGCTGTTTAAATTGGGCTAACAGTGATCATCGTGAAACTTTTCATCTGACCATCTCCACTCAAATTTACATCTGACCGATTCAGGAGCAACGTATCCTAGAGTTATTCTGGATTCATCGCTGAAAATTACGTTCTTCCAATCTTCCAGTGACCAATTTCTGTACTTTCTGGCGCAGTCTAGTCGTGCATGTCTGTGCTTATTCGTAAAGAATGGTTTTGTCTTTGCTTTGCAATATTTAAGCCCCATTTCATGGAGACGATCTCTTACAGTTCGATGTGAGACGCAAACTTTGTGTTTACTCCAAATGTTGTTTATTTCCTTTGATGTGCATTTTCGGTTTGTCTTGCATATTTGTCTTAATGCTGAGTCTTGTCGTTTCGATTTGGAACTTGCACGTCCAGTATGTTTCGTATTTCTGACTTGTCCAGCGTCTTGTTTTATGTAAATGTGAGAAACAGTGCTCTGTGCACACTGCATGGTCATGGCAACTTCTGTGTTTTTCCATTCTACAAAAGAGAGAGGATCCTCAATTTAAAATCGGTTGAATATTCTTTTCTTGGTCCCATTTTTCGCACGTTTGGATGCTTGTAACAACAACAATTGAAGGATTCCATCATAAACTTATTCACTGAATTGTGCGGATTAATTTGGATGGGAACTTCTATTTGGCCAAAGGGTGATCATAAAATTTCCCTACATGTTCTTTATTTATAATTTTTGTTTATATAATGAAATGGATTTGAACATCCACAATTAGTGGAAAATTGTTATGATCTTTTGCTTTGTCTATCTAATTACACTGGCTGACAAAATAAAGTGAAGCACCTAGAAGTAGTGGTCCAATATTATCCTATTTCGGTACACATGCATGCCGTTGATGTGTGAGTAAACGATTAGATTCACAAGGATCTCAAATGTCTAGAACGTTCACCAGAGTGCATTCGTGATGTCACCGCCATGTTGTTAAGTTGTTACCAGTCAACTGCTGCGAGTCCGACAGTTATGCAAGACGTTCAGACAGGATTGCTGTACTATACAAAGCACCCGCGATGCCTCGCAGACGCGTTAGACATCCTATCCACCAATTGACAGCATTTGACAGGGGCCGCATTGTGGGACTGCATGAGACTGGTTGGTCGTATCGTGCAATTGCCAAGCATGTGGGCCATTCAGATGTCAGTGGCCCGATGTTGGAATCAATGGTACATGAGGGCATCCATGCACGTCGTGCAGGTTCGGGTCGACAAAAAAACACCACCCCAAGGGAGGACCGTCGTATGGTGCTCCAAGCAATAAGGAATCCCATGACATCGGCACCCTCCATCCGCGAACATTTACTGGAGACTCTACAACACCCGTGAGTTCCCGCACAGTATTTCGACGACTCGCATCCGCCGGATTGGGGTCCTACCATCCCATGCGTCGGTTGCCGTTAACACCACAACACCAACGCCTGCGTTTAGAGTGATGCCTAGCCCGGGAGTCATGGACAGAGGACGAATGGCGTCGCATCATGTTTAGTGATGAGTCCCGCTTCTCCATGATCTCCGATGACCATCGCGTTCGCATATGGCGACATCGAGGGCAGAGGGCACAACCGTCCCATATTCTGGAGAGACACACAGGCATAACCCCTGGTATTTTGGTGTGGGGGCCATCAGATATGCGTTCAGGTTACCCCTAATAGTGCTTCGGCAGACTTTGACGGGACAGCGATACGTCACCGACATTCTGCGTCCGCACGTCCTACCTCTTCTGGCACAGCACCCCGGGACATTGCACCAACAAGATAACGCACGCCCACACACAGCAGGTGTGTCTAAGGACTGCCTACCTCCCGTGGCCAGCAAGATCCCCGAACCTCACCAACATTGTACACGTGCGGGATGACATTGGAAGGCGACTCCGTCCCAGTACCAATCTGCGGGATCTGGGGGGACAGCTGCAACAACTATGGACTGACTTGCCTCAGGAGAGGATCCAAAGGCTTTGACATCATTCCGAACCGCATAAAGGCATGCATTGGGACCAGAGGGGCTGCCACACCCTACTAACCTGGCGCCAATATTCCACCTATACTGCCAACGGCGTTTTCTATTTCATCCCATATTGTAATCAGTACAATAAAATCCCATGTTCTTTCATCATATATCGTTTCATTCACTTTCAAACTGAGTGCATCACTTTTTGTTATCAGTTAGTGTATTTTGGTTAATGGCTTTTATTATTATGCTTCTAAAATGAATATTTTTCAAATATTCGAGAAATCTAGACTGTGATTACAAAATTTTTTCCAGGAGTTGTACTCAATGTATGTATGGGTTGTATATTAAATTAATAAAAACATTTAATATTTCTCTTGCATTCTCTTTTACTATATATTTACAATTGCCATTTCCCTTAACTGCACTTTTTCTGTGTTTTTTTGTGGACTGGAAAAAATAAATTATATTTTAATTAGTTTCAATGGGAAAAATCCATTTGTAAAACGAGCTCTTTCACGGAATGAATTAAGTTTGTACTGCGAGGTATCACTGTATCCGATTATTTTTTCTGAACAAGGTGTCCGATCCGATAATGGTAGCATAGTATATATCAGCTGCAACTTAGTCGTCTTACCCTCCTTAATTTATCGATCAGAAAATTACTGTATGGCTAGATTGACAATGGCTCTAATCAAATGCGGTCGTCTTGTTGACGACGTGACATAAAAGCCTGCTTATGTGTAACACAGCAGCGGAATATATTGTCTTAATAAAGGCTATTATAATCACATTTTTATAAGGGTCATACAAATGAAAACTAAAATTATTTATTTTATCCAAAGTGTATACAAGGAATTTAAAAATACTCTCTAAATACGTTAAGGCATTTATCCCACTGTGTAACAAGGCATGTAATTCCTTTATGGAAGAAGTCTTTCGGTTGCGCGTGGAACCATTCCAAAACCTCTTCTTTCACTTCATCGTCCGACTAAAACTTGCGGCCTTTCAGATGTTTCTTGAGATCCCCAAACGCGTGAAAGTCTCATGGGGATAAGTCAGAGCTGTAAGGTGGATGCTGTATTGCTTCCCAGTTGAACGTTTTGATGAGGTCTACCGTTGCTTTCGAGGTATGAGGACGCGCGTTGTTGTAGAGAAGAAGCACTCTTTCTGTAAGAATTCTAGGAAGCTTGCATTTGATGGCCGCGCGCAGTGCCTTCAATGTTTCCCCATATCGTGCTGCGTTAAATGTGGTGCCGTTTTCAAGAAAGTCCAGTAAAATCGGGCCTTTGCGATCAAAAAATACGGTCAACATCACCTTCCCCGTGCTGTTTGCGATTTTCTTTTGATTTATTCGGGGGTGGTGACCCATAATGCTTCCATTGACGACTTTGACGCTTGCTTTCGGGCTGGAAATGAAAACACCAAGTTTCATCCCCTGTAACGATTCTGTCGAGAAAACTCTCTCTTTCCTGTTCATAGCTATTCAAATGTTGCAGGGACATGACCATTCGAACTCCAAGTTGTTCTGATGTCAAATGATGCGGGACCCATCGTGCACAGATTTTTCTGTAGTGCAAATGGTTCCTGATAATGGAGTGAACAGTTCCACGACTAAGACCAGCTTTAGCAACCACGACATTGACTGTCAATCTTCTGTTTTCCTTTAGGACAGCGTCAATTTTGGCTTTGGAATCATCCGTGACGGCGCGGTTTGCTTGTCCAGGTCGTTGATCATCTTGCAATGATGACCGTCCCTCCGAAAACCTCTTGCTCCATGCCCAAACACGAGTGAAGGTTAGGCAGTCATTTCCATAGACGTTCTGCATACGACGATGAATTTCAAAAACTGAAACTCCTTCACATGTCAAAAAACGAATTAGTGCTCTCTATTTCTGTTTCGTTGACTCCATTTTGTTGTTTGCACGAAGCGATCACTCGCAGAGCTTCAAAGCGCGAGCTATCGTTCTTTCTCACGTGATGCAACACTTGCAATCTATTGTTCAATTTACACGTGGGGTTTCGCAGTTGTTGAAAACACAAACTTACGATCCTATACGTCGTCTTTTTTTCCCACACAAGTTTTCGTTTTCATTTGTACGACCCTTATAGTTTCATTACATAATGAAGTGATAAGTAGCCATTAAATGTAGGAATATCCCCCATTTAACGTAATCATGATTATGATGAATTAGACTTTGAATCTGCATCCACTTTGGAACCTTTAACGCCAGGAGGGGACCCAATTCCAAAATCTACTATTTTTGGAAATCAGAGAAGTTTTGAAAATTATAGTCTCATAGAGAAAGTTTCACCATTTAACTTTTAATTTCATTTATAAAAATTCAGCAGTTCTTTTGCTCTACAGAAGGACGAATGATAAATCCTTTAAAGGTGGAAAACTGAAAATACTAAAATTTGGAGTTCGGTTCCTCCTGGAATCCGGGATTCAATTATCCAACATACAATCCAAAGAAATCATTAATTGAATTTTTGAATTGGAAAGATACAAACGATAAAGTTTAAAAGAATCCTCTAAATATCAGCTGTTATTAGATTTTTTTTAATTTAATAATTTACATAGAAACAAAGATTTGAATTCTCACATTCACACGTAAGATACAACATTACAGTGATATTGAGGTATTCAGTTTACACAATATATATATCACTATTCAGGATAATATACGTCGTCGGGGCCAAGAACTGTGTACACCATGTCCATTCCATTTTCACTATGGTTATTGACATGACAGTGCATAAGCCACGTGCCCTTGTTGACAACGTGCATTTCCACTGTTTCAAAGCTTCCAGGAAGAACATCTAAGACATCATGCCGGTGATAACCATTATA
Organism: Rhysida immarginata; assembly: GCA_023313115.1. Lineage (NCBI taxonomy): Eukaryota > Metazoa > Arthropoda > Chilopoda > Scolopendromorpha > Scolopendridae > Rhysida > Rhysida immarginata. The sequence continues at coordinate 257,824 of JAHWFO010074832.1, read as the reverse complement.
GTTGCGAATAATGGTGTTTCCTGTAGAATAGAAATAGACATTTTATTAGCTTCTTTAAACAAATAAACATATTGCAGTTACACTTTGAGTTTAAACATCCAAAGCAAATAAATCTAAACGGGGTACATGCATATAAAATGACAAAATGGAAAAGAAAAGATCCGCTAAGTGGAATCAAATGAGGACCAAGAGTAAATAATTAAACGTTTGAGGACTCTTAAATTATTTTAAGATCCACACAAACTGGCTGTAAAACTTTCTGTCAAATCAGTCCACATAAAGCTCGGAAAAACTTTAATTGCCGAAATCGGAATGGATATATTAGAGGTGAACAACATGCCACATGTCTAAAATTTACACGTCAAATATACATGTATCCTAAGAAACTGCTCAGTGGGATGCAATCTCCGACCCTTTTCAGGCATGTAATAAACACCTGATATGATACACAATCAATCATAAATCACATTCGGCAGACGGCATCCAGAAGTACATCCTTCATTAATTGGGCAGTTTCCTGTATGGAAAAAAGTAGATAACTTTCATCAGACTCAGAACATCATACCGTTCCTAGAATTGGTTTGACACTAAATGCTACGCACTTATTTTTCATCATTTTGAGTCATGGTAACACTCGAAATACGTATTCATGGTAAATAAAATCTTGTTGTGGAAAAGCGGTTGGCTTCTTGTGTTTTGCTAATGCTCCGTCAGGTTTTTCCTTACAATTCTCGATGGAAAATTATTTAACTACAAACTACGCTACAATTAAGAAGTCAGACGCCCGGCCATGGACTTTGATGTTTTAGTAACTCTTGTTTTATAATGCCATAATTCATCAACAATTAATTGATGTTTCCTTATCGAAGGCGCATCAACCGGAAGGCATAGGAGGCCTACTGAATTGAAAAACTTAGATGAATTACAATGATTATAGTATAAGCTTAAATTCCTTGCTATTTGTATCATTTGGAAATGATGATTGCTTATTGTTTTTTCAGCGTGAAATTACGCCTCCCCTTTTGGCAAGTTTAATTTACTTGTTCTACTTTTGACTATTGTAAATAATGCTTGCGTATTTGATAATTTCTGGAAACAATCTTTTCCAAGCCATATTCTCTTATGGAAATCGATGCTTATTGTGCATTTTTAGCTCTAGATTCCAGTCTCAGAGCTTGGTATCGACAGGGTTTTTCGCTACAATCGGACTTGCAAAATGAGAGTAGGCTGACGACATCTCAAAGAGGCTTCAAGTTCGTAGGGCGCCATCTTCGGTTATTCCTTGGACGACTTAACCCTCCAAATTATTTTCGTCGTACGTTCCAACTGGACCCCACCTCAATTTGAGCGACGTAGCTCGACGCAAGCCTGCCTCCTTCATTAATGTCATGGCGAAAATTAGAAGAGCGATCGAGGGGAAGTCGATCAGCATCAATGGGAACATCAAACGCGTCTTCAGTAGTTTCAGCCAATGAGTAGGCAGGAAGAGCGTTGAGGAAAAAAACGTCATCGAAAAGATTTGAAAAAGTGAAAAAGATCGTTGGAAAGAGAGAGCAGGAAAGTGGTGGAAAATACGAGCGTAAAAACGAGCTTAGAGGGAATCTAAGGAATGGACGTGAAGACTGGACTTTGACAAGTAGCGATAGGAGTGAACGCGAATCAGTTTTGAAAACGTTTTGCAATGTTATATCGAGCGGTGCTTCGGGTAATCTGTGTGAATACGAAAGCATCGTTTTACCTATCTGCCTGCCTTTATGCAACTCACCGGTGTGCGTTGTAAATTTGTCCTGGGACGAATTCCAGCTTCTCAAACGCCTACGAAATATCACGGAGCATAGCTCGTTACAACGAAGGATGGGAATTTTTACGTGGGGAATTCGAGCGTATCTCACAGAAGATTTAGGCGGCTACGTCTAAACTACTAAGATAAGAGAAGCTCGACGTTAATAAATACTCCATTATTCCATAATTAGGAGTAAACAAGCTAATGCATTATCTCACAAGCCAATGCGTCCACGTTTTCTGTATTCTTGGATTTAATCGAGGATTGGAATTTTCCAGGAGAATTGTCGAACGCGTATCCCGGTATCTCGTATGGACATTAAACTGTAAGTGTCTTATTTTCATTTCTGATAAAAACGGAGAAGGGTTATTGCACCCAGGATTTATGTATCAAGACGCTTTCAACCTAATTCTCCAATTTAATTGCGTATTGAAATCTTGAACAGTTCTTGAGTTAAATGAGTAGATTATTAAACATCACAGATAATGAAATTAATTAAATGACTGTAAATTGACAAAGCCCTGTTAACGGTGTTTTTTATTGCCCGTTAATTTGAATCTTTATCATTAAGAGCTTAATTGTATTCATATTCACCATTGACTATATTGACTTTATCGCTTCCAATATTATTTTCAACGCTCAGTTAGGCGTTCTGCTTCTGTTAACTAGCAGACTTTCATTGGATAACCAGTTTTGTTTAATTTTTGGACTGAACCATATATTAGGACCGAGAGGTACTTATGTTTTCACAATGTGCGTCCGTCTGTCTGTTGGTGCTCTAGCTTTCGAACGCTTCCGAATTTTCGACTTCCGTTTTCGCCATTCGAGTTCGTTGGTGGAAAAAAATCGGTGAACCACTTCCGGTTCAAAACGGCAAAAATAATATAGGGGACCGCTTTTTTCACTATACAATTCCATGTATAAATGGCCTGTGCATTGCCAAATGCTGTTCTCCCTTTAAGATTCTATAGCTAAAGCAGAGAAAAGGCTTGTGAATTAAGTGAAGACACGTGATCGTCTTCTTTGATGGTCAATATGTCAGAACTGGTTCAAGGGTATGTGGTTTGATGGTACAATTATGGTCCTCTGGAAACTTTCAATGCTAAGATATGGCATGTATTATATCAAACAGCTTGAAATAACATGTCATGATTGAATATTAACGTAAAATTAATGATAGTCGACATAGGTTCAATGGTATGTGGTTTCATGGAACCAGTATGGTTCAGGGGAAACTTTCAAAGCTCAGATTTGGCATGTAATATATAAAACAACTTGGAATGATGTGTCATGCATGGATATCACGTAAAATTAATGATAGTCGAAATTGGTTCAAAGGTACCTGCTTTTCATAGACCCATTATGGTTCATTGGAACGTTCAATGCTAACATATGCCATGTAATATATCAAACGACTTGGAATGATGTGTCATGAATGATCATAACGTAAAATTAATGATAGTCGAAATCGGTTCAAAGGTGCCTGCTTTTCATGGACCCAATATGGTTCATTGGAACTTTCAATGCTAAAATATGACATGTAATATATCAAACGACGTGGAATGATGTGCCATGAATAAATATAACATAAATTTATTAATAGTCGAAATCGGTTAAAAGATACCTGCTTTTCGTGGACCCATTATGGTTCATTGGAACTTTCAATGCTAAAATATGGCATGTAATATATCAAACGACTTGGAATGATGTGCCATGAATGAACATAACGTAAAATTAATGATAGTTGAAATTGGTTCAAAGGCACCTGTTTCTCGTGGACCCATTATGGTTCATTGGAAATTTCAATGCTAAAATATGGCATGTAATACCTCAAACGACTTGAAATGATGTGACTTGAATGATTATAACGTAAAATTTTGGATAGTCGAAATTGGTTCAAAGGAACCTGCTTTTCGTGGACCCATTATTGTGCACTGAAACTTTCAATGCTAAAATATGGCATGTAATATATATCAAACAACTTGCAATGACGTGTCATGAATGAATATAAGTAAAATTAATGATAATTGAAATTGGTTCAAAGGCACCTGATTTCCTGGAACCATTATGTTTCATTGGAACTTTCAATGCTAAAATATGGTTCAATGCTAAAATATAGCATGTAATATATCAAACGACTTGGAATGATGTGTCATGAATGAATATAACGTAAAATTAATGATAATTGAAATTGGTTCCAAGGAACCTGGTTTTGTGGAACCATTATGGTTCATTAGAACTTTCAATGATAAAGTATGACATGTAATATATATCTAACAACTTGCAATGTCGTGTCATGAATGAATATAACGTAAAATTAATGATAATGGAAATTGGTTCCATGATTCGAGTTTTAATGACACCATTATGAAAGTATTGGAAGCTTTCACTGCGAAGATATGACATGTAACTACTTACGCCTTATATTATCAATATTAGTTTGTGTTAGGCAAGTTTTAACAATGATACATGCTTACGCAGAAAAGCGTTGGCAATAGTTTTTGAAGAAAGATTATTAAATAAGAATGCTAACAAATTAAAAAATTCGCATATGCTCTAATCTATAGAGAAATGCTACTTTTTCCATTTAACTTTTCAGATAGTTTTATTCAGTCTGAACTATACGTTTCCCTTAGAAGTACGCCTTGCTTAGCAACCAGAGGCTTACTTAGCAACCTCATCTAATTCATAACAATGAAAGGCTTTTTTAGAAATCAAATGCTTTCCTTTTCATTCTCGATTTCTTTAAAATCTATCGGTCCTGGGCATTTCGGTTGCCTGCCTTGTTTAGTTCTTGTTTCATGTATTCTGCCGGCCAGGAGACGTGTTTTGTAGTGAAGTAATATAACTTTGGAAGCAATATTGTTTTTCCTTCACTCTTGTGTCTATGTTATTTTTCCAATGTATTGGCACATGACAATTAACTGAAGTTTTTCATTTATCTATGTTCCTTACTGAAATTTTAGTGTCTACGAAACATGTTATATCAAGAGACTATATTTTCATTTTCTGTTAATCCATCGTTAAAATTCTCGTTTGGTTACTATTAATGTATATCTACCCATCACACTTCCACTATAAATTAGGGATACATTTATTTTATTAATAGTTGTCTCCGGCTCTGCTTTTTCACATGACAAAGTTCTTTCTCAACAGGGTCCCAAACATGACAACCTTGAACACTTCATCCAACACGTTACGTTCGGCTGTCAAGAATGTTTTGCAAAGGATGCAGTTTCTGGCGGGCAAATGAACATGCTCGTGGGAAGAGGTAGATCACTGAGTGTATTGAATAAATAAATCAAAGTTCCATTCAAGTTTTCTTTATTATTCATTTGTCTCTCATTGTAATCTTTTTTATACTGCACAGCTCCACGTTTTTATCTATCGGCGACCTTTGCGACTGCAAATCAGAAATATCATGAATTGGTATAATAATGGGAATACAAGGGTTTCTGAATGATCTGTACAAACTTTCAGGATATGTTCCAGAGATCAAGACACGCAGAAAATGCCATATGAACATAGGGACAAACACGCTTATTTCTAGAGTTACGACAATTCAAAACACCATCTGAAGAAAATTATGTTCTCTTCAACATCTTGCTTATTCTGCCCCAATATCAGATGTCGCAAATCTTCATTAGCGGATCCTGGATGGCTGCGAGATCATCCATCATACACCTGGTATATTCCAACGGGTTTGTCAATGCGGCCACGTGCACAGGCTTCCTTCGAATCTAACGAGGCCATTTTCAGCATTTGCTGTAGTAAGTGTATTGTCTTGTCTTGTTATACCGTAGATATAAATCACACAGTTTCCAACTCCTATACACTTTGACGGTAATTTCGTCTACTGCCTGACACCTTCAAACCGTTATAACTCTAGAAAGAAAAGTTTTCGACCCATATTCATATGGCATTTTCTACCTGTTCTGATCTATGGAACATCCTGAAAATTTTTATAGATCAGTCAGAAACACCTTGTGAATTGGAAAAACGTAAGTGCTTGTATTGAGGGGTGTATACACTGAGTGGCCAGTTTATTAGGAATACCTCCCCTAATACTGTGCTGCGCCATTCCTAGCAGCTATAACAGCAAGAATTCGCCGTGGCATGGAATCAATTAACCGCAGGAACCACTGTTCCATGATGTTTATTTATTCGGAACAGGTGGATTCATGCCTCGAATAGCCCGTTCCAGCTCATCCCAAAGATGTTCGATTGAGTTCAAATTCAGGGACTGTGGTGGCCAGAGGAGTAAGTTCAATTCATTATCGTTGTCACCTCGAAAAAAGCAAGAAAAAGTTATTTTTAATTTTAAAGAGGTGACATCAGCAAAAAGAGAAAGAGTAAAGAAAGAGCGGGGGCACTCCTACCCCCCCCTCCCCGGAGAGAAATAGTCGAGCGCGCCGTGAGACGAAAGACGGCGGGCGTAGGCTATTAGGAGAAAAAGGAGGGAGGAAGGCGAGCAGAGAAGAAAAGAAAAAGAAAAGTGGCAGATGGATAGTGGATTTCAAAGAGAACGGTAGAAGGGGAATAGCCGGAGTTTCTAAGAATAAAAGAGGGACTGGTGAAGGACAATGCAGAATTGAGAGAAAGGAAAATTGCGGAGGCGTTCACGGTAGTTTGAATTATGACGATTCAAAGCATGTTAATGGGCGTATTACGGAAAAGCACGCATCACGGCCGTCGAAGGCGCAGCGCAAGTTTCCAACGAGAGTGATTACGAACATTAAATTTGCGTCGGCTGCAAATAATTCGTACAGGTTCAACTCCCGACAAATACGATATTCGCAGCGACAGAATTCACCTCGTGCCTCGGCTCAGGAAGGGTCAACGACCTCATATGCGGAAGATATTCGTAAAGAGCGTTCTCCACCCGTTTGCCAAGTAAGCCGTAATGATAATAACAGTAACCAGCCAATGAATAATACGGACATTAAATTTAACTGTTGCCCTGTCTTAAGTTCCCCATTGCGGACTAATGTTAATGAGATTATTTCCCCTGGACTGAATAGTGGTAATAATGAAATTTTAACGTTCTCCTCGGACTGTGACGTTAATGCTAGTGTACCAGAAGTTCTACCCACTGCCCCGGTAGAAGAGGAGCTGAGTTCAACCAGCGGAGCTGTCCAGAATTCATACGGAGCACACAATTTTCTCCCGGCTGGATTCCAGGAGCGCCATCGTACTTCGGAAATCAATTACTTTGCCGGTAATGTCGGCTGGGCCCAGTTCGGCTTACCGCGCATGGTGAGCAGCGTAGCGGTGTGCGGTATCCATCTCTTTTGTTCAATTAACTATAATGTTATTTAATGTGTTTTGCTAAGGCTAAGGATAACGTATGGATTGAATTAACTAATGGTTATGTTATTGTGATTTCTTTTTTGAATATAGTTTCCTCCAATCGGTCGATTTACCTATCTAGGTGGCCGTTTTCCTACGGTCGCGAGGGATTTGCCAGAGCCCACTTTCCCATGCAAGCTAGTAGTTTCATACAAGCAAGCAGCAGCGAAGCAGCGGAGATCAAATGCGAGGATTCTAGAAAGAAGCCTTTTCACGCTTCCACGAAACAGACTCACCTTTGCATCCAGCAACAAAAGCAACATTAACGTAATTCTTGCTAACTAGTTTGTGTAACTTTTTCAACATCGTATTCCCCCTTTGGGGGTACGTTTATACTTGTAAAAAAAAAGAAGAAAAGGATATATTTATATTTAAGGGAATAGAATTGATTTTAATAGTATGTAAATTCAATTGCAAGATTCCTAATATTGTGATTTCGACGCTCTCAATAAATTGAGAACGATTTATTGATTATCATTAAAATTGATAATTTTATCCTTTATTGTCTGCCGTCCCATCTCTGACATTATATTTAAGCGTACTTTGCTATTTTTCAATTAAAATACATGACAGAGTGAGCGGAGCTTGGTGGCAGAAACGGCTGAGAACATGACCTCAGTAGCCCATACGTTGAAAGAAGTGGTTTCTCTAGAGTTAGATTATATAAGAAAAATTTTTTATTGTTGAATTTAGTGTAAAATAAGAATTGTTAGTAATTGTTCCCTTTTTCTTGTATGGTAACAGGTCCTAGCGTCGATCGCGTCGAGTCGAGTTGGCGGAGCTGTAAAAGATAATAAGGTTAGCGTCGATTGTATCGAGTCGAGTGATTTCGACGCTCTCAAGAAATTGAGAACGATTTATTGATTATCATTAAAATTGATAATTTTATCCTTTATCGTCTCCCGTCCCATCTCTGACATTGTATTTAAGCGCACTTTGCTATTTTTCAATTAAAATACAAAACAATCGGGCTCCTGGAATCATTCCATGACGATACGAGCCATTTGACACGGAGCATTGTCCTGCTGGAAGTATCCTTCCGATGGGGGGGGGGGGTCACAGTATCCATGAAGGGATGAACGTGGTCTGCAACAATGTTCAGGTAGCCCTGAGCATTAAGGCGTTGTTCTATAGGTATCAGCGGACCATGAGTGTGCCAGGAATACATTCCCTAGACCATTCACCAGCTTAAACAGTGGAAACCAGGCAGGAGAGGTCCATCGCTTCGTGCTGTCGTCTCCAAATTCTGCATCGGCCATCTGCATGGTGCAATAAGAAATGGGATTCATCCGACCAGTAGACCTTCTTTCAGTCGTCGACGGTCCAGTGTTGGTTATCATGGGCAAATTGGAAACGTTTTTTGCGGGTTTGGGTAGAGTTCAAAGGTATCCGGACTGGCCGTCGGCTGTTGTAGCCCATCCTTGCCAATGTACGGCGTGTAGTGCGTTCAGAGATATTATTCTGCGGTCCAGCGTTGTACTCCACGTTTAGTTGACGAGTCGTGACGTTTCTATTCAAACAAACAAGTATTCCCATCCTACGCACACCCCTTGGATCGACGAGTCGTTTGCGACCACAGGCTTGTCTCTGGCTGGTTGCTTTTTAGTTGTTTAACCAGTCCTGGTAAAGCCTTGAAACGTTTTCTTCGAGAAAACCTTACAAGACATGCATTTTCGGGAATATTCAGTCCATCTCGCCGGGCGCCAACTATCATCCCGCGCTTGAAGTCGCTCAGATCCTTTGTTTTCCCCATGGTGACGGCCAAACCACTTGAAGTTGACAGGTGTGTTCTCGCTTTACATTGGTACTGACTATGACGTGACCAACTGATACGTAGTAATTGCTATGCCAACGGATTTGCATAGTCATGGGTGTTCCTAATAAACTGGCCACTCAGTGTAGATCAAAGGACTTGCAAGTGAATGAATGTCTATTGGGAAGCATGTTTAACAAAGGTTGTCTTGATGGCGAAATTTCAAGAAGCAGAGTCGGGCTTTAAATCTTAATAGCCCTGGGGAAAGTGTACGACGAACTAGAATTTATCAATATGTGCAAAATGACGTGTATGAAAATGTTTCTACCACGGTTAATATATAGAAGTGAAACCTGAGTGTTCCTGAGAAACACAGAAACGTTTGGGTGCTTTGGAGATGAAATTGAGGAGTTGCGTGGAAAAAGGGCGTATGTGAAGTATAACAGATTTCGAAAAAAATGAGAAACACTTTAAATAGAGCATTAAAATACCTCAAGGCACATTTTATTTGTTTTAATCGTAAGATCCTAGTCCCTTTTAAGAATCGTCTTAATTTCACCTGTGTTGTAGTCGTTTATAGTGGGAAAAGCGTTCCACGTGGGATAGGGCGTTTCCCTGAGACCTGGGATTGATTGAAAACTTGAGAGGAGAGTGACCCGACTTTTTTGTGATCACCATATCCCAGTTTATTCTCCGCCCACATCGAATAATGGTCTAACGGATCGTTCCCTTTGGATAAAAAAATTACACATACGTCTCTTTTCCATAGAATATGGTCCATAGCCATTCTTCGTTCAGTAATATGAAATAAGCTGAAAATAGCATCACTTCATTAACAATTACAGCGAAATTCATTCAATATCCTCCACTAGTTCATTTATTTGTAAATTATGGCATAATTTAATTCAATTTATTAAGTTATAATCAATCTTATGGAGTTATAACCTGTTACATTTTAATGGATTTTAAAACTCTTAAAATCAATCAGTTTATGAAAAATTTACATTTTACATTTGAAAACTCGAAATATTAATCAATATTGTCAAAAATATTTTAAAACTCTGTTTCATGAGTGGCTTGGAAAATATTCTTACACGGCCTTCATCAGATTCGTTTTCGTTATCGTTTTCGCAAGAATTAAGTAACACTCCTTATAGTTTTCTCAAGCTACTCCTTTGGTTTCGACAACAGCAATACTATTAAAAACAGGTTATTAAAGCGCCGTAGAACTTCCTAAGCGTCACCATTAGAAAGAACAGGCTTAGCTTATCGAAATTACATTATTTATCGTAATTTATCGAAAATGGGCGTAATCGCCCATACGTACTTTGTCCACACAGCTCTTCAATTTTTAAGAGTTGTGACAGATGAGAGTACATGGGACCGTGGTTCCAAATGAAGTGAAATGTAGTGAATGTAATCCGCAAATCTTCTTTGAGTGATTCGTGTATATGTAAGAATGAACGAAGAACGGCCGACTAAAACGACTGTTATGTTCGCCGTGAGGATGGGAGAAATGGGAGAGGAATGGCGAGTAAAGCGCAGCAAAATCAAATACAGGAATACGTTATGCTTGTACGATTTTTAAAGTTTGAATAAAATATGAATGGCAACGAATGAAGCAAAGATAGGCATTTGCAGCAACAATTGATTGGGATGATTTAGGATTCATTTCATCGAAGTCAGTATCTGCCAAATTGTGTGCCGCCGCACAATAGTGCGCCGCAAGAGATTCCAAAAAAAAAATTCTTCTCGCCGTGTGTGTCATAAGGTATAATAGTTTGGCAGAACTGCCAGGAAGATGAAAGCGTTATGTTGTTGTTAGACAAACATCGATAAACTCTGCAGAGGCCAGAATAGTATAATATTTGTGTGATGTCCAAAAGAAGCGGAAGACTAAGATAAAATAGTGAATAAATCAAAATCGTTTGAATTTTCTGTCATTTTAAAAGTCCATATATAAAAAACCTTTGATCATTAATAAATAAATAAATAAATAAGTAAATAAATAAACGCATTTTTACTATTAAAAGCACTGAAAAGGAGTGCGTTAATTATCGTCTATAAAATAATAGAAGTTACACGAAACCTGTGTAAAAAAGTTAAGATAAAACACTATACCATGCCAATGTACTGTATGTGTACTTGTCGTATCGCCAAAGCTTATAACACTCCAAGATACTGTGTCATCTAACACTGCGGTGACATTTGGTACATTGCCAAAAATCCATCCATTGATAGCTAAAAATAATTAAACATGTCCTTTATTAAACAGTTAGAAATACATAGATTAGATTTCTCCAATGTAATTTCTATGATACATACCTAACATGGCATTGGAAAATATGAACGTGAGGTTAGCTTTTATTTCATCACTTGGTTCTGTGCCGAGGTAATTCTAAATCGAATCAAATTAAATTCTCATTACATTAAACCGAAAATAATGTGACCCATTGTAATTTAAAAAAAAAAATCCAAGCTTTTTACAGTACCCTTATGTTTTGATCGGTGTAAGCACTGCCGCCTTCATTTACAATGAAAAATAGTAAGAAAATCTCATCGTCCACATCCATACGGCGACCTAACAAGAATAAAAGAATATATTTTATATTTAAACGAAAGCGAAATACCATATCCTACTCTCAAACCAAGCAAGCTATCCAACCAGTTGATTGATTTTGAAATGCAGCTTGAAATGTTTATCAAAAATTTCAAGATACAAACTCTCATCAAAATGCAATCATATGCACGTACAGTCAAATTTAAACATCCTTTCCGTGAATGATTTTGCTGGAATACTTTCATGCACTACTACAAATGGAAAATGTTACGGTATAAGTAACTTGACTGAATCGTGCTAAATTGGATATACAGGGTGTTTAAAAATTCGTTGGACAAAGTCCGTATATAGATTTTTACATAAATATAAGACAGATTCTTTACCTATGTAAAATTAAAATGTTTCAAACATGAGTCGTGTAAGAGTTTTGGAACTTCTTTGGTGTAATTATCGAGGCCATCTTGTATTTTAATAATCAGTGTTTTTTCGTTTGTTGGAAACAATGAAGGTGGATTGTTGCTCAGATCCCGACGATCAGATGACTTCCTGCCTCTCGTTGGTTTCGTGTAATTACAACGCCACCTAGGATCCATATACTTCTCAAATAGCAGCTAGCGCCACCAGCACCCGAAGTGACGAAAGTAGCACACTATTAGCACGGAAAAAAAGTATACGACTTCTGCGTTCTAGGTTTGTAGCTGAAAAGTATACGCCTCAAGCGCGCTTATACCACCACTAGCTGAAAAGGATATGCACCATGAAATCGCCGTGCCAGCTAGAAGAAATACGCCTCAAGCTGACAAGTATACGCCTCAAGCGCACTTCCAGCGCTAATAGCTGAAAAGTATATGCACCCTTAAAGAGAAGACCGGTTCATTGAAACGTCTACATTGTTGCTTCATCATCAGAGGTCGAGATTTAGGGCTTATTATTGTTTAAATACTAATTATTGGTTGAAATCAATGACATACATTAAAAATAGACCCCGAAACAGGCGGCCATACTTGAAGCTAATTGGAGAGCTCCGCCTCCAAGAACCGTCATGGCCAAAAGTGAGTGAAGATGATGCAAAACGTATGGCTAAGCATGAGGGAAGCTGACTATTAATTCTTTCACACACCAATGACGGAGTGAAAATTTTCGATCATAATTTCAATTACAATTTCGATTCGATCATCTTTCACTTACTTATTTTCATTTCAGTTACGTATTTTTTATTTATGTTTGTGAAAAGTGATTCCTGATCAAGTTTCGTGTCTATTTGTACAGTTGTACGCGGAACAATTTTGAGGAATGGTTTTGAATTAATTATTCCTCGGGTCCTAAATCGTCAAAAACAAAGCAGATAACTATTCCACGGCTCACGCTTTCCCAGAACTGTCATGACTTCAATTGCCTTCACTGTGGTGGCGATGTTAACAATAAGATTCGGAATCTACCTTTAATATACGTCATTGGTTGAAATCCCGAGGCCAACGAGAGACAGACCAGGGCACTCAAAAATCACCTGACCA
>JAHWFO010074832.1:214991-242171 GCA_023313115.1 Rhysida immarginata | reverse complement strand
GCTTCTCCAAAACCCAATTTGCAAGTGCCCGAGGACGCTTCTCCAAAACCCAATTTGCAAGTGCAATTTGCAAGGGTGTCAATTGAACCTTGTAAGAAAACAAATGCAAATCTTTCGTCAAAATTCTTTGATGAGAACTTCTGGAAATGCCTACTTGTTGACTGCGAGGACGGATTGATGTGGAAGGATTTTCTTCAACACTTTCACTTACACCAGGTTTGTTTGCATTCGAACGAGCTATACGAGGACGGCCATTGCTTTTTTTGTTTGGAACTGAACCGGTAGACTCAAATTTATTGATCAAATTCTCCACGGTGATACGAGAAGGTGCACATTGGTGACCAAAAAAAGTGCGGCATCTGCGAACAGTTTTCGTAAAATTTTCACCATTTTCTGCGTTGTTCGATTGTGTAGTTTTGCATAATTTAACCTCAATGTTTAATAATGACAGTATATAAAATTCTCTACTCTGCTTGTATCACGAAAAAAATGGCGGCAAATTCAAAATATCAATTCATTTTGGGAAACCTTTTATTAACAGCGTGTCTATTTTGATCTCGGGGCGCGCATTAATACAAAGTTGCTTCTATGTAAAACCTGTATTTACTCAAAACTGTTTCGAATTTGGACACGTGTTTATTACACATTCTTTTAACACAGGGTGGTAGGGCCCTGAAATAAAAACTGACGTGTTCAATTTTTATTATTTATTTTTTTTCCCAAGGTTCTGGTGTCTCGTCCTTCGTTTTTACTACATCCATCACATTCTTATCTTATATTTAGGTATAGAATTTATATACGAAGTTTGTCCAATGAATTTTTAAACACCCTGCATTTGGTTGTTTCAAAAGAAATGGCCGATTAAAGGTAAGAGTTAGTCTATTAAGAGGAGGAGGGAAAAGCCACAAAAATGGATTACGTAAAATTTTGGTGGCATTCGATAACGCAGCACGAAGGTGATGCAGTGTTTAGTAATTATTGTAATAGGTGAAGCGAACGTCAAAGAGAAATATTGTGGAGAACCACATTAAGTAAGGAAAATATTTTTCCATAAGTTTAAATTAAGGAATTCTGTGAGGGACATTGCCAAAAGGATTAATAAAGCTTTCGGTAGAGGGGCTACTTCCTAACAAACCGCTCGTCCTTGTTTCAAAATTTAGATCCGGATATACAACTGCTTTGCAAAATTTTAGCAAGTTAGTGAACATATATCAAAGGGCTAAAATGAAATAGCTATTCTCATAATTTGTATTATATTTTATGAATAAAGGTAACAAACACAAAATAAATGATAAATGTCCTTTATATTTACTTATGTGGTTTCTAGAATAAACAAATTTTCACTGGATAAATAATTACAAACAAAACCCTATCTGTTTCAAAAGTTTAACAAGGTAAACGTTTCGTCTCAAAAATTTAACAAGTTTTACATATTTCATCTACATATAGAACATTCTATTTATTGGGAGGAGGGTATCATCAGTTTTGCAGTTAAGTACACCTGTAAAATTCATTATGTGTAGTATTTTGCGGTTTGCAATGGGAAAAGCATCGCAGTTGTCTCTGACAGAAAAAGTACAAAATCTGGAGCAACGAAAAGCAGGCAAAACATTACGAGAACTTTCTGAGGATATCCAAAGATCAGAATCAGTAATATCGCGATGTTTAAAGGCCATTCGAGAAAACAATGGGAAAATTCCTCGTGTCAAACACCGGTCAGGTCGACCACGAATCACATCAAGACGTAACTGAACAGTTTGAAGAAAATCGTTCATTCATCAAGATTTTCATCATGTAGAAAACTAGCAAGAAAATGGTCTCAGCAAGTTGGGAAAGACATTTCGCATCATACAACATGGAGAAGATTGACTGATCCCGGTTATCGGTCACGTGTACCAAAGATCAAACCTGCACTAAATCAGAAGCAACGCAAATGTCATGTCGACTGGGCCAAAAAATATTTGCACTGAACTACCGAGGATTGGTCCAAGATTATATGGAGTGATGAACCTGTCTTTTGTGTCTCCTTTGGTGATGGGAGAGTTCGAGTATACCGAAGACGTGGTGAAGAATTCAGTCCAGCATGCACTCGCCGATCTATGAAGTTTCCTGCTAAAGTGATGATTTGGAGGTGCATGTCATCCAAAGAACAGGCCAACTCTGCATCTTGAAAACTAGTATTAATAATGCTGTTTATAGTGAAATGTTGGAAAACTATCTTCTCCCAAGCATAGAACGTCTATACACTGATGATGAAAAAATTCTCTTTCAGCACGACAATGCTTCATCACATAAAGCAAAGAGAGTGACCTCTTGGCTCTTGGAACGAAACATTCCTGTTCTCAGTTGGCCAGCTAACTCACCTGATCTTAGCCCTATTGAGAACACATGGAAGACTATGAAGAATGAACTAAAACACGTCAGTTGTATTTCTACGGATGAACTGATAAAGAAGCTAAGAGAAAGATGGGCATCAATTACTCCATTCTGTCGTAAATTGGTTGAGCCAAATGCCTCAACGATTGCGAACTGTGATACGATGCAAAGGGCATCCCACTAAATGTGAACATAATCAAACTTTATTTTTTATTTTTTTTTTTTTGAGACACAGGTTGTGTCTTGTTAAACTTTAGAAACAAATGGGATTTTGTATTTAATTATTTATCTTACTTAAAATTTGTTTATTCTAGACACTGAATAAAAAATGTAAAGGACATTTGTCACTCATTTTGTATTTGTTATCTTCATTCATATAATATAATACAATTTATGAGAATAGCTATTTCATTTCAGCTCCTTGATATATTTTTACTAACCTGCTAAAGTTTTGCAAAGCAGTTGTAACAAGCCTGTTAAATAAACCCCATGGTCACTGTCCATGCTCCATTGATCCTGACAAATTAGAGGATACAATTTGAATCAGACTTATGACAGACGGTGCAAGAAATCGGCCACAAGTTGAAGATACACTTGAGGAAAATACGGAATGTACGAAATTTGGACAAGTGGTTTCACTCGGACTCACTGATCAAAACAAAGCGCAGCGATTTGAAGCGTGCTCTTCTCAATCGTACACGCTCAGCTCAGTGGTTGCATTGGTTGAGAATAAGAAACGTTTCAGAAAGAATTATAAAGCAACCATGCAAAGAAGGCAATGTTTATTTTATGGGGCCCTCTGCCGGTTCATTCACTATTCGTTCTTTCCGCGGGTTCAAACAATAACAGCAGATTGGTACTGCGCAGATATGCGGCAGACGCACGAGAATGTGTGCATTAAGAAGCCAGCACTTTCAATAGATATGGTGCCCTGCTGCTTCAAGATAATGCAATACTTCAACAAATCCATCAGTTAGGCTATGAAATTGTGCCAAATCCTCATTCTCCTGTTTTTTCGCCAACGAATTTTTATATTCCAGCTTTTGAAGAACTTTTTTTGTCGAAGAAATGTTTCACCAACGATGTTTGAAGAAATGTTTGGGTGGACGTCATTTTCATGGCCAGCAGCGTATCTTTAAAGTAATGAGTATATTCTTGAATCTCTTATTAAGCTTGATTTATGCTTACCATGAATGCATCGTTTTCCGGATATTGTGAAACTTTACTCCTTTTATCCCCTATTAGGTTAAACACATGACCGAAAAACTTGTTGATTGTACAAGAAGTATTTCATGGTGTAACACTTTCCATTCCTTCTAGTGCTTCGGGTATGTATACGTATCACGCCACGAGGAAGAGATTTTCGAAAAAAAACTATAATCAGGCCATATCAGACTGCGACACAGCTTATAGAATATCAGTAAAATATGTCAATAGCGGTACACTTAAAACAGACTTCTAGCTGTGATCGAACAGTTGTGCCTACACAAAGTCACCCCATGCTATTCACGCAGTGGCCTCATCGGTCGCTGTATACCTTCCACAAAGAGTTGGTGGGATAGAAACAACTAAAATGGTCTAAGAGTAGCAAAACGGTAATGTTTAATAGGTGAACGGTATGGAGCGACTACAACCAAGTCAATCTCTACCACCGAATTTATAGTAAACGCCCACCGATCAGGAGAGAACTGGTTCTTGCTGGTTATTTACATTCGTATTCATCATTTCAAAATACGGTCTCTCCGGTATTATCTAAGTTCTTTTTAGTCGAAAGGTAGTTATCACTACCGTTATTTTGATTGTTTCTACCAAGCAGCTAATTAGTACTTTTTCAAAAAATGTTTGGGTTATTTAAAAGTTTATCTTCAATATTCCTATAATAATTATTTCTAATTATTTTTTAATTTATTTTGAAATTCTTCTTGAAAACATCTCTCTAGTTTGTTTATATTTCCTATGAGAATTAATTTTTAATTTCCAATAATCAATCGTATATTTTGTAATCCACTGTGGAAATGTTGGTTTATTCTTCCAATGATTTCTATTCTTAAGAATTACCATATCAACACATTTCAGAAGCTTAATTGTAAATCGGTGTAAGGATGGATCATAATACTGTTCATATTAACTAAACAGGTGGTGGCCTTACAGTATAACAGAGGGACATCAGGAGTTCCAACTAGTTTCGCCATTTATTCCCGGCTTTGTCAAGGATATACAGCAAGAGGCATGCAAGCCTTTATATATACAGAACAGTGGTACAAGTTAAGCAATGAGCGTAAATACATACAAGAACCAATAGGATATAAAGCAAGGGGGCCAATGAGTTCAAAAAGGACGTAATGGCCAGTAGAATAAAATAGAATAAATACAAAAAAATTTTAAGATACACAAAAGAGAAGTTGTACAGAGATGGTGCGTTTAACGCGGACCGAAAAGAGAACATATCCGGTTGTCCGAAGACAAGAGAATTTACATAGAAATAAACAAAATGAAATAAAGGGGTAAGAAACTTACAAAATGCAGAAGAAACATAAAATAAAGAAAACGAGAGAAAATCATAGTAGATCAGATAAAGAACTAAGTATTGCAAACACATTAAAGTCCGTCTGGCAATTGAGAAGCAAGTGTGGGGTGAACCTCTTGGCCTTGAATATTTCGATCGCTTCGAGGGTAGCGGTTTTTTCTGGTTTATTACAGATGTGCAAGACAGACATAACCTCTTCTTTTGACTTCAAAGTGTGTCCGGAATCTGCGAGATGGTTTGCATAGTGGGAGACACGGTCCCGTTTTTTATACGAGTCAAGGTGTTCCTTGAATCGCAAAGCAAGATTGCGGGTCGATAATCCCACATAGAGCATATCGCAAAACGCACAATTCAGGCGGTAAACTCCGGATTGGGAATATTTGTCGGAGGTGACGGAGCTGGGCGGGTTCAGGGTGCGAGCAGCTGGGGTTGGAGTACGAATGATATTCGGAGGCCAAGGGACGATAAGAAATCGGAAAGCTGGGAGAAATTAGGTCCCAGATATATTAAGGACGTCCATTTTTTAGTATGGGGCGAAACGGGAGGTGGGGGGGAGAGAAGGGCCCCTCTGCGGCGGTGAAGAATGCGAGAGAACGTGGAGGTCGAATATCCATTGGAGTGGGCGAGGTGTCGGATTATGCGGAGTTCTGAAGATCTGGATACGGGGCAGAGGGGGAGCTTCAGGGCACGGTCGATTAGGAATCTTAGTGAGGCTTGTTTGTGGGTGGCGGGGTGTGAGGAGGATTGGTGTATTAAGTTGGAGGATGTGGTCGGTTTACGGAAGACAGAAAGGGAGAAGCGGTTAGTGTGGGGGTTGTTGGTGATGAGGATATCAAGGAAAGGGATGGACCGGTTAGTTTCTAGTTCAAAAGTGAATTGGATATGTGGAGAAAAGGAGTTAAAGGTGTTAACAATTTTAGTGGGAGTAGTGGATCGGGAGTCAAAAAGGATGAGGATGTCATCGACATATCGGAAATATGCGATGACGGAGGAATTATTGAGGAGGGGGGTGACGTGTGTTACTTCCAGGTGCTGTAGGAAAACCTCAGACAGAAAACTGCTGAGTGGAAACCCCATTCCTAGCCCTGTGGGTTGGGAATAGTAAGAGTTGTTAAATGAGAAATAGTTCTGGGAAGAAATTACAGAGAGGATAGCTAGTAGGTCAATAGTATCGGGTGCAGGGAAAGACGCAGCTAGTAACAGACACTGTAGGATAGAAAGTGTGGGGGTGACAGGGATGTTAGTGTATAGGTTGGTGATGTCAAGGGACATAAGGGAGAGGTGCTCATCAGTGTGGATGGAAGAAAGGGACTCAGTAAGGGATAGGGAATTGCGTATATTATAAGTATTAGGGAGGATTTTCAGGTTAAAGAGGAAGGTGGAAAGGGATTTGGCAACGAGGTGGGCAGGAACTGGGGAATAGTTAATGACGGGACGTATAGGCATGTTAGGTTTATGGATCTTGACTAGGGCGTTAAGGTTGGGTGGGCGAGGGTTAGGTGGGATGAGGCGTCGGAGGTATCTGAAGCGTGGGGATTTGTTGATGACGGAAATAATAGATTTGTGGTATTTAGAAGTGGGGTCGGATTGGAGGGTGACAAAATTGTTAGCGGCGATGAAATCGTTAACTTTATCAATGAACGTAGAACGGTAAATGATAACCGACACGTTACCTTTATCGGCCTTGACGACGAGGGCATCGGAATCTTGTAACTTCGTCTTCAAGGTGTTAGAGGCAGCAGCATCAGTGAGTAACTCCCGGGGTGGTCTAGATGCAGACGCTTCTTTGAAGGATTTGTGTATTAGATGTCCGGCGATGGCCCGTGCTGGAGGACGGTCAGTCTGGGGTAGTAGGTTGACGGCATGCTCGACATCTGAGATGACATCGTGTAAGTCGGTACGTGTTGGCTTCCTATAGACAACGTGCTTGAGGCCTTTGTCGAGGAGTCGCTGTTCGTTATCGGATAGCTGGATTGATGTTAGGTTAACGACATTGTCGTGAAACACAAAATCACCTTCAGGAGGATGTGGGCGTGTTGGAGGCGGACGTCGGAGGTCGTCTAGCTTCATGCATAGGGTTAAGAACTTATGCGAATAAATGGGAATAAATGGCGAAACTAGTTGGAACTCCTGATGTCCCTCTGTTATACTGTAAGGCCACCACCTGTTTAGTTAATTGTAAATATTTCAACTGCATCATTTACATTTTTCTCATTATACATTAGGGTCCAGGCTATTGTAGAAATTAATTTAAAGTATAAAGCTGAAAATAATCTCTTATTATATTGATAATCATGTCTCTTTTTACTTTGTTTATATTTTAATTACGCTTACAAGTTATACTTAAAATTGGATGATATTTATCCTCAATAACAATGCTCTCATTATCTTTTTCAACTTTAAAATCAACTGATGAGAAAACTTTATCAAGCGTAATTCCTAGACAATTTCTTACCAAATTGCAATCTTCGACATTCAGTGTGGCTATTACTACTCTTATTTTCAATTGTAAAAATTTCTGATAGTACTGTAGTGTATTCCATTAGAGTCGTCCCTGACATCATTTGACATCACCAACAATTATAAAGTCGCAATTCAATCGAAATATACATTCACCCAATACTTCCATAAATTTCTCAAATTCAAAATTTTAAATATACCACCATAATGAGAATTCTATTTGTAATCTTAAGAGTGTCAGCTGGAATTTTTGTTTTCTTTTGTAATTGAATTGCAACACAATCAATTTTTGTCGACAAATAATTAAAATCTACTTTTCTTGACTCCAGATTAGATGGAGTTACGATCATAACCCCACCCCCACGTTTTTCCAAGGAACGATCTATCCTAAATACAATATTTTCATCATGCAATCATCTGGTCTGTAAATGAGCTATTTAACCATGTTTCCGTAATACAATCAATCGATGATTTCTCACTCCATAAAAAATCATTAATTTCGGGAATTTTTGTTTAAAGAGCCCGGACATTTTATTATAAAGGCCGCTCCAAGAGAATCTCGCGAGAAAGCGAGAACAACACAAGAAGCGTGAATGTGGAGCCGAGGCTTCCGAGATTATACAGGCTAACCCATATCATGAAAAAACCATTGTTAAACGGGCGACAGATATGGCGACAATAAAGAGGCAAAATTACCCGGGTAACCATTGCCATCTAGGGTCATAAAACCGAAATAGACATTACCTCCCAGATTTTTACATGTAATATAAGCACGAAGAATTGATTAAACCTATTAACATCTTGCGCGAACGAGAATTAAATGTGTTTATTTTGTTGATATAAGATAATTCTCGCCTGGTTCTCTTCTCGTTCTCGCGGGTTCTCCGATTTTTGAACGGGGATCAGGCGGCAACACTACAGTTCTCGGCAAGATCCAAGGCCGAAATTCTCGCGAGAGTGTGGAGCGACCTTAAAATGAGGCATAGGATGAATAATTTCTTTTTAATTTGTGAAAAATCAACTCCTGTTATGATGTGTTCACTAATACAGGGTGAGTTTAAAGTCGCGCACATCAAAGTTTAGCTGCCTGTAAAAGTGCCAGTTTGAGAATTTAAATGAAAATAAAGTATCACAGAGATTAGTTGAAATGTTGCATTGTTTTTAGCTGACAAACTTTAGGAGTTAAAATAAATGTTGGAAATGACGTCCTCTTTCGAATTAGGGATTGTGGCCCCCTCCCTCGCCAAGTTTATCATCCCCCTGATTTCTTCCTATGTGGTTTATGTGAATAGTTCACACGCGATTGCTGAACTGAAAACGAACATCACAATAGCAATTTCAAACATCAATACTGCCATGCTTCGCAGAGTCTCACGAAAACTGGTAAAACGAACACTTCGCGAAAGAGGATTCCTTATTTTTGAGTCTTCGTTTTTACCCATAAGAATTTCTTTATTTAATAATTTCTTTCCTAGGTCTTGTCTCATTATACCCTCTCCTTTCACAAATTCTTTTCTATTTCCTTCTTTATTTGTATTTTTTTATCCACTTGTTTTTCTCTATATTCTGTTTTGAACTACTTTCTTGATTAACAGATTCTTTCAATAAATCAGTGTAAGACGTACTTTCATTGTCAAATCTTTCTATTTCCAAATTAATATTTTCTGTTTATGCTCATTTTCTTTTGAAATTTATTTAAGATATTGGCAATGGTTTCTTTTGATGTCTCATTTGATTCTTTCATGTCTTGAAATGCAATTTTTGAGAATGCGCATAAAAATCTTTATATAAAATTGATAATTCACTCAGAGAGTAATAATAATAATAATAATAATAATAATAATAATAATAAATAATAACTAGATAGTAATTTGATACTGCCCTCCTGCATGCACCTACCTTCATCATCTAAAATTCCATTCTTGCACAGTAAAAGAGGGCCAATAAGTCCTGTATTTATATCGCGTGCATAATCCACGTGACTTGTATATGCTGATGTAATGCAATTGAAATCTTCTTCCCGTGGACCGGCTGATTCGGGCACATACCACGTATAAGTGAAAGTTTCTCCAGGTGCAACGGCACTGCCATCTTTATATGGAAAGCTGTCATTGTATTTGTAACCTAAGAAAATAAAATTTTATTTGTACGTTTTTAAGAAGCTCTTTTTCTAGTCGCATACAAGCATGCCAGATACATATAAAACATTCACAATTACTAATTTTTAATAACTGGTGTAATTTTCATTAATTACTGTAATATACAGTAGCTCTCAAAAAATAAGCACAATTATAATTTGTGTGGGTATGCAAATTAGATAATCGGGTCGATTATTTTGAAGGCGAGTGAAGGGAATTGAAACACATTATACGAGGGAATTATGTCCGTAATACCTGAAAATTAACGACATACTTACCTGGTAATAACAGAAGCAGACACTTTATTGTTTTGGTAGTATTCAAAAAAATAAGGCATAATTCTGTTTAGCTTGAAAAGTAAGGTTGTTTTTTCTCGTTACAAAAAACACATTAAATTGTCTATAATATACTTACTATCTACTAGTATTTTTGGTAATAAAATGCCAAATCAAAGGCTATCTCTTGACTTGAAACTGCAGAAGGCAATTAAGGCAATTGCAAAAGCTGCTTAAGTGAGGGGATGCGTCACATTCGAATTGCATCTGATTTCGGCGTTCCAAAAAGTATAGTTAAAAGAAATATCGTTCAACGAAAGAGAGAAAGAGGAGAGCGCCAATGAAAGCCTGGATCAGGAAAGCTACGCACGACCACAGAGAAGGAAGATCAATGAAAGCACAGGACAGGATGAGGGCAGTGGGTTTGAACGGTGAAATGCAAGGTGATTATGAGGTTAAAATAATTATTTCCACAAGAAAAGGATATAGGGTGACTAATAGAAGAAGAGTTAACTGATAAGCATCCGGCCAAGAAACTCATCACAAAAAAACCGAATGGTCCGACTTAACTTTCCAAAAAAATACAAGCACTGGTTCTCCAACGATTGACTAAAATCCTACGGAGTGATGAACCCAAGTTTCTGTTGTTTAAAAGCGGATGGTGTACAGTCTATTAGACGTCCCAAGAACGAGCGTTTCAATTCAAAATATCAAGCTTCAACGGTGAAGTTTGAAGGAGGATCTCTGACAGTGTGGAGTTGCTTCAATAGGAGTGGAGTGGATCCGCTTGTGCGTATTTTGGAACTATAGACAAGAACATGCACAGATATATTCTACAGAACAACATTATCTTCAAAAAAACTACATGACCTGAGGTTGGTTTTTCCAACAAGACAACGATTCTAAGTACAGTCCTCATCAGATAAGTTAAACCTCGACCTCGAAGGTCTAGGATTTTTCTTGAAGCTAAAATGGGAGACAAGAGGATGTAGTGCAGGGAAGTACTAGTACTTCATCAGATTTTTTTCATCCTCTTGCCTCCAATTTTAGCTTCAAGAAAAAATCCTAGACCTTCCAGGTCGAGGTTTAACTTATCTGATGAGGACTGTACCAACACCACCTAAAGAGAAAGCCTGAGCGCGGAAACGTCATACATTGTTACATCATGATACGAAGTCACAATTTAGAGCTTATTATTGGTAGAAATGCGATATAAGATGACTTTTTATAGTGATGTAACAATGTATGAAATTTTCGCGCTCAGACTTTGAGTAGAGGTGGTGTTGACTGTACACGTTCAACCTTGTTAAGCAATATTTCGCTTCGACTTCTTGAGTGGGGACGTAATCAAACGACATGATACATTTCAGATGCTTCATGAAGAATGGGTTAAGAGTCCGTCAGAAACTTTAAAAAGTTAGTCCAGCAGATGTTAAGATATGATCAAGAATAAGGATTATCTCACCAAATTACAGATGTTTGAAATGATTTCTGATTTTATTTTTGAATTTCAACTTGTTTGTATCACACCGAGAGATGGTCAGAGGTTGACTCAAATACGTATATGTATACAGTCACTCACCAAAAGTCATGGCACACTTGCCTAATAACGTGTTGGGCCCCCTCTTGCCCATATAACGGCGGCGACCCGTCGTGGAAGAGAGTTACCAGTCCCCGGAACACATTCCACAGCACTGCAAGCCATGCCGCCTCCACTGTACTCCATAACGATGCTGCATTTACCAGATGTGTTGGTGACGACCTGACAAATGTTCAATAACGTCCCACAAATGTTCAATGGGATTGTAATCAGGGAAACGTGGAGGCAAAATCATTTTCGTGAAGTCGGTAGCATGTTCCTCCAGCCGTGTCACAAAGGCCGTGGAGGCGCATTATCTTGCTGAAAAAATGCTGTCACCCGCGGGGTAAAAACAGTTAATGAAGGGTGCAGGTAGTCCCCAAACAGGTCGACGTAGGAAGTAGCACGCAGAGTGGGTGTCAGATGCACCAATGGACCCACTGCATGCCACGAAAAAACACCTCAGACCAGTATGGAGCCTCCACCTGCCAGACTGGTCCCCACCTGACAAGCGGGGTGCATGGCTTCGTGTGGCCTGCGCCTGACCCGGACACGACCATTGGCCCGATACAGCTGAAACTGTGACTCATCGGACCAGGCAACCCTTCGCCAGTCCTCAGCGGTCCAATGTCGATCTTGGTTGGCCCAGGCTAGGCGTTGCAGTCAAGAGTGGTACGCGTCGTGGCCTCCTACTCCCAAAGCCTGCAGCTGCCAAGGTTCGCCGAATTGTCGTCACGGACACAGTTGTGGGACGTCCCTGGTTGTACCGCATGGTGATTTGACCCGCTATCGCTCTTCGGTCAGCAGCTGCAAGCCGGGTGACCAGACGAACACCTCTGGCATCAATGAGGCGTAGGCGGCCCGTCCGCTGTCCGACATGGGTTATAACCCCTCGTTGGGTGTACTCTTGAGACCCTTGCAACGGTTGTGCGGGAAAATTTCAGGGTGTTGGCTGCATCTGATACGGAGGCACCCATCCGTCTGGCACCAACAATCCTCCCCCGTTCCCCCGTTCAAATGCGGATAGTTCTCGGCGTGCTGCTATTTCTGCAGCTAATTTTGCTTATAATGATTGTGTCATATCAAGAAGTCTTGTGCACCTGCATCTGTCTCATTGCGGACAGGGACCCTGATTGGAGGGGTGTGCCATGACTTTTGGTGAATGAGTGTATATTAAAACACTTTTTACTGTGGTCATAAGGCTCTTTCTTTCCATGATGCTATTTATCTATAATTCATGGTTAGCTTCCAAAATGCTTGGTATTGAAAACCTAAATTGTGCCTGAATTTTTGAACACACACAAAACACCAATTTATTTTTTACAGGAAAATACTAGAAAATCTATCAATAATTTTTACACAGATATATTTCCATGTAATCAAGTCTTAAACAAACACTCAAGACTGATTGCTTTATTTAAAATTCAGCCCATTCGCGCCTTATTTTCTGAGCGCTACTGTATATAACCTAAGTTATACAGCGTGAATATAGCCTCTGTAAAAGAACGCCTACTCTGCAACTCTACATGTTATTTCATTGTGTCTGAATGACATGTTTTACGCAGCCGTTTCTTAATGTTCCGAGCCTTGGTATTCCGCAAATGCTGCCGGGTGCCTCTGCTAGTTGTATACATTATATAGATAGATTTGAATCTTTGTTTCTACAGAGCGTCGTTATTATACTGGAAATAGTTTCAACCAAAAAAAAAGTCCTAAGGTACATTTAAATACATTGAACGACCAATTTATTAGAGACACCCCGCTAATAGCGTGTTGCGCCTCCTTAAGCGGCGAGAACTGCCTGAATACGTGCTGACATGGATTCAACAAGTTGTTGAAACCGTTGCGGAGTAATAGTAGCCCAGGCTGACATCACAGCGTCCCGTAATTGGTGCAGGTTGGACGGTAGTGCGGGAAGGCGTCGGATAGTTCTCTCCACTTCATCCCATAAATGCTCGATCGGGTTGAGACGGGCGACCGAGCTGGCTACTGAAGCAGGTGGAAGTCCGCGTCATGTTCCTCGAACCAGTCCAAGGCCATTCGAGCACGGTGAAAGGGGTCCTGCTGAAACTGTCCGTCACCACCAGAGAACACAGTCATCATGAACGGGTGCACCTGATCAGCAAAAATGTTCAGGTTGTTTGTTGCATTCAAGGATGTGTTTACGGATATCAGAGGACCCAGTGTGCCCCAAGAGAAGACACCCCAGACCAGCACTCCTCCTCCACCCGCCTGTACGGTTGTCTGCTGAGAGGATGGGTCCATGGCCTCGTGCTGTCTGCGCCAGATGCGCAGTCTGCCGTCCGCATGATGAATTAGGAACCGCGATTCGTCGGACCAGGCGACCTTCTTCCACTCATCCAGTGTCTGGTGGCCATAGCAGGCGCGCTTTCCTATTTTGCGGTGACAGCGACGGTGTCCGTACTGGCCGGCTGTTGTTAAACCCAGCTCGGTGCAAGATGCGCCGCACCGTGTGCTCCGAAATGGGTTGGGATGCTCCCTCATTGAACTGCGCTGCAATTTATTGGACTATTCCCATCCTGTTGCTGTGGATGATTCGTGACAGTCTCCCTTGGCCTCGTTCATCCACGGCCCTGTTTCGTCCGGAGTTGTGTTTGTTGGAGGTTGTGTTTTGGCATAATTGTCATTCACGGAATACCCTTGATACTGTTGCACAGGAAGACCCGAGGAGGTTCACGGTTTGCGAAATGCTTAACTGCGCTCGTCGAGCTCCAACGATCATGCCTCGTTCAAAGTCGGTCAAATCCTTGGATTTACCCATATTCAGTCCACTTCTGCTGGCTGCAACGTGTGATCCAAGGTATCCATTTTATACACCGCTTCGGCCTGTTCCATTGTTTGTATGTCACTAGGAGGCCGATCCATTTTCCGTAAGAGGTATCTCTAATAAATTGGTCGTTCAGTGTACATTGTAAAAACATATTAGTAAAATAAACATCAAAAGCGGTTATCAAAAGATATTTTTTTTCAAACTGAAATGTGATTAAAGGTAAATACGATTATATCGCGAAGTTAAAATTTATTCCCCGCCCCCTCCCCCAGTCCTAAGATTTCAAAGGAGCACATGAAACAACGTACATGCTCAAATTATCCTTATTTTATAATCTTTTCGTTAAACGTGAAAATAAATGTTCTGCAGTTGTGGCTCTTATTATTGCTGCTAAAAACAGTAAAAATTAGTTATAGCGAGGCGATGAGTAGCGGTGAAAAGAAACTGATTGATACTAATCAGTGTGTGCCGGAGTAGCCTGATCGCCTTGGACGTCAGACGATCAGGCGTTAATTCTTCGAATTTAAATAACTCTTAATAAAATAATAGTGATTTTTGAAAACTTTTTGTGCAGAATTTATATTTTCAATGCACAAAAAAGGCTTTATCAAATCTTGATGTTAGTTGTTCTTAACTATCGGGAAATAAAGAAATCCGTTGAGAATTTGCAAGAGATATGTTATTCTTATTGGCGAAATACTGGGGTCTAATTATTATTAAACAAACCACCTCGACACTAAAAATGTAAAAGAGGAATAGAAAGATAGATATTGGTTAAATTAACTATTAACAGGTAACGGTTAAGCAATATTTGAACGAATCAAAAATGTAGCAATAACTGTGGATACTTAAATAAGAAAAGAATTACTTCTATTTTGCCGCCCAGTCAACACTACCTAAAAAGAAAGCCTGCCAACGGAAACGGCATACACTGTTAAATCTTCATAAGTAGCCATCTTTAATCGTATTTCTGCCAATAATAAGTCCTGAATTATGACTAGGTGAAAGCCAGCTAAATAAACCGCAACCACCGAGAGAGATGTAGCCCACGTGAATGACAGGCCCTGGCGCGGAAAAGTCACCTCTGTGTGGAGAATTAATACATTGTTACATCATCATAATTAGGGCCGAGGCTAGCGAGATAACAAGGCCTGAAAGCGAAAACGTCACCTGACCATCGGGGTGCTAGCAACAATCCAACCTTCATTGTTTCCAACAAACGGAAAAACATTGATTGTTAACATCTAAGATGGAGACAATGAAGGTTGGATTTTGCTAGCACTCCGTTGCCTATTGTTGCACAAACTCTTTTTTGCATTGTTGGTCATGAGATATATATTGTTGGTCCGTGCAGAGTGTTTGTGAATTGCGTGTTGATACTATTGTTGATACTTATTGTTGCAAAAACTTTGTCTTGCTACGCTTCCAGGCCTTGTTATCTCGTACGCCTCGAGTTAGGGCAAATTTATGGCTTATATCTAAAAATCACGGTTCTATAGATATACATGGTCATCGAGCTCCATTGTTAAAATAAAGCTAAAGTTTCTAGCTCCCAATAGGGCTGAAACTCTATTGAAAAGTGGCGCTGCATCTACAATCGGGCCAACTGCTCCTTCAGGGCCGCCCTATGGACAGATAGAAATTTTACTTTCATTTTCAGTTACAATGAAAAACCTCTACCGCAGGCCACGGTCGGGCCTAGTGCAATCTATGCGGCTCCTGGTGCGATCTGTTTTCCTTAGCTTCTCAAAACAATGGAAAATGGCGGAAGCTCGATGACCATGAATATCTATAGACCGTGGTAGAAATACGAATAACAATGCTCTATTTATGATGATGTAACAATGTATTACGTTTCATCGCAGAGGCCTTCTCTCTCGGTAGTAACGGATAAACAGGCCCTGATCGAAGCCGA
Source organism: Rhysida immarginata (assembly GCA_023313115.1). NCBI lineage: Eukaryota > Metazoa > Arthropoda > Chilopoda > Scolopendromorpha > Scolopendridae > Rhysida > Rhysida immarginata. Next base: position 226,110 of record JAHWFO010074832.1, on the reverse strand, counting down.
CGCGATCTAAACAAGCCGTGCAACTGATTTTGTGACATCATGCAAACAGATGGATTTTGTGACCTTATGCAAAAAGAAATTTAAAAACAAAATAAGGATATTTAAAATTTTAAAAAAATGATTTATTAAAAAAGAAAAAGTCCCATGTTTGGCATTAATCATTTTATTATACTGTATTTACTTAGTTATCTAAAATACAAAATTCGTATTTCAAAATATCCCATCGGTTTTCTTGACGTTTTAACAATACAAGTGACCTTGTGTCATGGCTTTGTATAGATCGCATCGGCTTCGCGGAAAAATTACCTGACCATCTTAGTCTAAGTAACAATGTAACCTTCATTGTTTCCATCTGGGATTTTAACAATCAGTGTTTTTTCGTTTGTTGAAAATAATAATAGCTACACCATGACCTCCATTATTACTTCAGACCACGGTCTATAGATATTCATGGTCATCGAGCTTCGACCATTTTCCATTGTTTCGAGAAGCTAAGGAAAACAGATCGCGCCAGGTGCCGCATAGATCCCACCAGGGCCGACCGTGACCTGCGATACAGGTTTTTCATTGAAAGTGAAAATGAAGCTAAAGTTTCTAGCTCCCGGTAGGGCGGGACCTCTATTGAAAAGTGGCGCTGCATGTACAATCTGCCCAATTGCGCCTGCAGCGCCACCCTATCGGCAGACAGAAACTTTACTTTCGTATTCAGTTTCAATGAAAATCTCTATCGCAGGTTGCGGTCGGGAATAGTGCGATCTATGCGGCACCTGGCGCGATCATGGTGTAGCTTATTAAAGCTTTCTCTTTAGGGGGTGTTGGCCTGGGCGCTGAAACGTCATTACATTGTAGTAGGGAACTGTTAATCGTATTTCCACCAATAATAAGCCCTGAATTTTCCCTTCTGAGATGATGTAACAATGTAATGGATGTAAAGGATGACTTATGGATGGTGTAAAATTCTCGGTAGAAATATTTTAATTTATATATCTGTGTTAACATAAAGTCAATTTTTACCTTCATTAGCTTTGTCATAGAGAACAGTATGAGGTACAATAGAAAAACTAAAGACTTCAGCCATATTCTTGAAGACTACACGAATTGTATCTCCGACTTCTGCTTTGATGACGGGGCCTTGCATTCCCAAATGGCTTTCGCGAAACGATCGAACTTTCTCTTGTGTGAAGGTGCCATCGGTAAATTCCCTGTACAAAGCCTTCTTATATACGTGGCCTATCATATTCATGCTGGCATTATTATTATAATACAATTGACTCACTCTATAAAAAAAAGATTGTAAAAGAAATCATTAAATATTAAAAGTTTAATATTATCCTTATATATTAAAAGTTTAATATTATTCTTATACATTAAATGCTTATTAAACTTGTAATTTTTAACGAGATAAAGCCATTCTCATTCTTAGATCAAAAATTTTTATCTTATAAAATTAATCATAATATTTATTAGATCAGTTCAGTTATTTTCATTAAACTTTTCATAATTTCAAACATGGGGACTCGTTTCTAACGAACTTAGAACTCTTTAATGAAAACTGAGTCTGTGGGTGTGTCCACAAAAGATTCTGGATTTTTGAAATCTGCCTTCGGATTCTTAAACATAATAAAAAAATAGAATAGGAATGTATGAAAGACCAAAAGACCGACCCTCTATCTCTTCTCCTTAATCGACAAACTGAATCTGGTTGGTTTGGATTGTTTGGTAGTAACGTCCTTTTCAACTGTCATGGTCATTTCAGGACGGCGTTATAGGAGCCGCAAATTTTGCCTCGCAAGGGTTCTTTAATGTGCAGCCGGCAAACCACTACACGGGACCAATGGCTTTAACTTCCCTTCCGAAGGAAGTGCATGATCTCAGGATTTTCCCCCTGGAAAAATCCTTGTCGTCCTCGGCTAGCGTACGTTTCGGCGGAAAATGTATCAAACAAATCGCCTAAAAGATTTAAAAAGGCTGAAAAAAGATGTTATAAAAATTTATAATTAAGTAATTTAGTTGACCTCTTCTTGTAAGTTACGAAAGTCTGAAGCGATTGCAGAAATAATAAGTCACCAAAATCAGCAGGTTAACCATAATCGCGTTGAGGTTGATCCCAGCAACATTGGCTTACTGTTTGCCAACATCTTGTAAATATTGATTTGCAATACATTTCTGTACCCAAAATGAATTTGCTACCGGACGTAACATTTCGAAAAATATATGAATATTTTCAGGATGAAGGTAATAAATTCAGGTGTTTTGACCGAGCAGTCAAACATATGAATGCTGGAGGTATTTTTACTATCTTTTATTTTGAAAATATTTTCTAATACATGTGTTCACGTTTTAAGTATCAAGAAAATATTATAATGAGAACTAAATGTTTAGCTTCTCAACAGAAATAGCATTATCTGTGCACAACTGAGTTAGAATCCAGTGGAAATATATATGGGGGTATTTGTCAGTGCCCTATAGGGTAAGTGGCAATTAATAAGTTAGTCACTTTAAATAGTTAGTTATTTATTAGTGTAGCTGCATTTGAATTGATAATTTTAGAACAATATTCGTTTAAGAAATAACTAAATTTTGAATTTCATTTCCATTGAGCTCTAATTCTGATGCGCACAGATAATGCTTTTTCTTTTCAGAAGCTAAACCTTTAGCTCTCATTATAATATTTTCTTGAAACTTAAAACATGAACACATGTATTAGAAAATATTTTCAAAATAAAAGATAGTAAAAATATCTCCAGCCAATTTGTGCCTCAGAAATACCTCCAACATTCAAATGTTTGAGTGCTCGGTCAAAACACCTGAATTTATTAACATTATCCTGAAAATATTCATATATTTTTCGAAATGTTACGTCCGGTAGCAAATTCATGTTGGGTTCGGAAATGTATTGCAAATCAATATTTACAAAATGTTGGCAAACAGTAAGCCAATGTTGCTGGGATCGACCTCAACGCGATTATAGTTAAACCTGCTGATTTTGGTGACTTATTAAGTACCGAAAGGTGCTTCATGCTATCAGTGTGGGGAAACGTGTCTGTCTGTCCGTCTGTCTGTAACTCTAACTCCTCCGAGGCTATGAAAGATTTTCAAAATCTGTTTTCGTCAGTCGATGAATATGGTTCATGGCATGAACCAATTACAAATATTATCTAAATCGGTTCATTAGCACGTGCACAAATGGTACTTCTATTTTCCTGCCTAGCAATTTTCAATGGGAAGATATATTGAGTAATATATCAATCAAATCGTAACGACGATTTAGAAGCGGATATAAATAACTATTTTCGCCAATTGATAAATATGGTTCAGGAAATGAACCATTTTGAAAAAGGTTGTAATTGAAGCAATGGCACGTTCTCTAATGTACCCTTATGACAACCTCAAAAATTTTTCAATCATAAGATATGGCATAGAATATATCAAACAAATTGGGATGATGTATCATGAATGAATATAAGGTAAAATTATTGATAAGCGAAATTGGTTCAAAGACACCTGGTTTAGTAGAACCATTATAGTTCATTAGAACTTTCAATGCTAAAATATGGCATGTAATATATCAAATGACTTGCAATGAGGTGTCATGAATGAATATAACGTAAAATTAATGATAGTCCAAATTGATTTCAAGGAACCTGGTTTAGTGGAACCATTATGGTTCATTGGAACTTTCCATGCTAAAATATGGCATGTAATATATCAAAGGACTTGGAATGATGTGTCATGAATGAACATGATGTACAATTAATAATAGTCGAAATTGGTTTCAAAGAACCTGGTTTAGTGGAACCATTATGGTTCATTGGATCTGTCAATGCTAAAATATTGTATGTAATATATCAAACAACTTGGAATGATGTGTCAGGAATGAATATAACGTAAAATTAATGATAGTCTAAATTAGTTCAAAGGTACGTGGTGTAATGGTATCTTTATCGTCCATTAGAACCTTACAATGTTAACGTAGGACTGTTTAAAAATATATTTCTGCGAATGGTTTAGTTTAACCTTTCGGTACTTGGTTATGTTATTCCTTAATGGTTTATTATTTCTGCAATCGCTTCAGACTTTCGTAACTTACAAGAAAAGGTCAATTACATTACTTCATTATAAATTTTTATAACATCATCTTTTTTTTAGCCTTTTTAAATCTTGTAGGAGATACATTTTCCGCCGAAACGTACGCTAGCAATGGAAAAAATGGACGAACGAAAGTTTTTCGCCTGCCGGAAGCAGATGCCACGCAAGCGTGTGCCCCGCCCACATTCTTAGTGAAAAGGGTCCATAGAACTTGTGCATTGCTATTCGTGATTGCGAAGCGCCTTTGCACTACTATTAAAAATTTTTGATGCACTGCTAATTTCTATCCAGTTATGCATAATATTTAATTTAGTTTACCTGTTTTCTGACAGTTTCTCTCCTGTGATAATGTGGACATTTCTCGGTGCATAATCCCAATCCGTCTCCACAGCAGCAATATAATACGTTCTAATTTTGCCAGAAAGTTCTTCTTCATCCAGATCTCTCTTTTGGCATGAGGAATCCACTTCATACAAGAACTGCATTTGTACTATATTCTCAATAAATAAAGTAACTTGATCCTCTATAGTCCAGATACCTATTAATAATAATTTTTCGTTAGGAAATAGTCAGGGCAATTCGAAAATATTCTGATATACGAGGGAAAATCGAAAAATAACGCACAAAAATATCTTCATAGAATATTATTTCGATCCGGATGTTTAAAGTTGGCTGTTTGTAGCGAACGATTCAAACAATCAATGATCTTGATGAGGTGTCGCTCTAGCGGAAGGACCGATAACTACTGAGTAAAGATGGGAACAAACGAAAAAATGCCAGTGAAATTCACAGGGAAATGTTGGAGGAGAATGATGCTGATTGTTGACCGTAGCAGATTCTTCGAAAAGAGCCGAGAAAATCCTTCCGGCGAAGGACAAACATCCACCCTATAGTCCTGACCTCGAATCATCTATCACCTCTTCGAACTAATGAACAAATTTCTAGTAGGCCAATCTTTGGTTCGGATGAAGAGGTAAATCAGCCGTGCACTGATGGCTATACAAACGCAAAACGGAATTTTTTGAACGAGGTGCATTGAATCTGGTGCCACGATTGGAGAAGTGTGTCGAGAGACTTGGTGCATATGCCGAAAGATAGGTAAAACCTGCAAGCTTCTTGTGCATTGTTTCATTTTTACTTATTATTAAAAATGTTGCCACAAAAATTGTTGTGCGTTTCTTTTCGATCCTCCCTCGTATTTATATTGTTGAATTTAGTATTTATTAATCAAATAGGAGTACTGGGCTCACGAAAAGTGATGAGTAAGAACTGGTGTGAGACGCGTTGGGCCTGTCATCAGCTAGATCATTTTCAGCCTTTCTCATGACTAGCAGACGCAATTAATATTAAAATTATGGTGTACATTTTTTTCCTTATTTCTGAGCCTCAAGTACTTTCTTTCTAAGAAAAGAGTGTGCGCTATAACTTCAAAAATGTTTGTTTCCGGAAAATGAGAAGAGAAACTATGTATGTATAGTGATGCTTGCTTATTAGTATTACTGGTCTAATCGCCGTCGTTGTTAATAATGGCTTGACATGCTTTCTACTAAATTGGCAGCAAACTCTAGATGTAAAGACTTCCAAATCTGTCCAATTTGTCGAGGTTAGCTTGTTCAAACTCCAGGTAAGCCCATACAGTTTCTATGGAATTAGCATCAGGTGACTGAGAGAACCAATCTAACTGCGCAATGTTATGTTGTGCCTTCTATTGCGTGCAGAGCCTACTACGATGTTTCGGGCCAATGTCCTCTTGAAGAACCCAGTTTGTATTTATCCTTCTGTACAATCTTCGAACATAAGGTAACAGACTCTTGTTTATATTTGGATCATTTTTTGAGCGTTCAGGTTTCCAATAAAGATGTGCAAATTTCAAATCCTTTCATTCCAAGACATGGACCTTTACAGAGTTCTTAACGGTACGGTGCAAAGTTCTGTTTGTGCGGATGACCATACACCCAATATCGTTTTCTCTGATGAATCCTCGTTTTGATCACGTGATAGTCTGCGTCGAGCGAGTTTAAAACCGATTGGTCTAATGGCCCTTTACATCTCAGTTTTCTCCCGTTCTTCCAGCAAGGTTACTGGATTCTTCATAGCGGTCTCTATGACCTGTTTGTCTTGTGGTCTTTCTTGTTACGCCTCGTTCTGTTAGGTCATCGAAATTTTTGTGGTCTTCAAAATGCTTCACCCATTTCCTTTCAAATGTGTTGATTTTTTTTTTTTCATGTAACGTGCAGCGACTGCTTGCGACATTTTTGGACCTGTCGCTTCCGAACACAAAAAAGCTACTTCCAACCGTTTCGCATATTTCACACTTATTGGTGTTTCACAGTCGTACTGAAAATTTTTTGCATTCGAATTATCCTGCTCGTGCAGCGCGCGGTACAGGACATGATAACCATTGTTGCCACAAAAATTTTCCATTCTGTGTTGTCAAAAACTTAAGAGTGCACACGCTTTTCTTAGACAGACAGTAAAGCATAAAACTTTGGAACAGTGGGATTACGACAACAGAATTTCAAATGCTAATTTTTAAGAATTATATAGGGTGAGTCAAAAGTCTGTTACCCTCTTCCTAACTTGAATACCAATGTAGTTACGCAAATTCCAATGCAGGGAATGAATAGGAACTTGAGGGTCTCTATCTGGTGAAACACCTTTCATCATCTCAAATATGCAAATTAGGACACATCCAAATTCTATCTCGATAACCGTAAAAGCTACACAAAAAAATCCATTTGCACATTTGTTCAAAAGCAAATTACAAACAAAAAAAAGATCATCCACAATCCTCATTGCATATTTGAGATGATGAAAGGTGCTCCATCAGATAGAGCACCCTCAAGTTCCTATTCATTCCCTGTACTGGAATTTGCGTAACTACATTGATATCCAAAATAGGAAGGAGGTAACAGGCTTTTGACTGACACTGCATATAGATAAGATCACAATCCTTAAACTTTTCCATATGACTGTCTTTTGCCCATTCTTGGGAAAACAAAACAACCATGCCCATAGCGGGTTTCATGCCTCAAAGATGGATCATGTGAATAACGTTTTAAAATGTACGAGTGCATGAAGTTATACCCGCGTCGCGGTAACTAACGACCACGCAGCGAAATACAATACTTCAGTGCCGTTTTCGAAATTGCGTGATTGTTGACTAAGTAGCCAACAACCGGGATGATGTGTTTGCATTGGTACTTGGGGGTTTAAGCAGGGGCATTAATTGGGAGGAAATAGACGAACTATAGCCATAGCCAGGGGTGAAGAACCGTCAGATCAAAGTATAGTTTCAGTTTCATTCTATTTCCTTAATTTTGTCCGAGCTGTTTATATATTTTGTCCTATCCTTTGTAAAGTAATTGAAAGAAAGCAAATCCAAAGGAATTGGGTTTCTTCTTTGACAATAGTTCCACAGAATTTTATTTGGACTTTAATTTTACTCCATAATTGACAGGTGCTAAAGTTCAGCTATGGTGCTTTCCACCACAATTCAAGGAATTTTTAAACTTACTTTATAGATCAGAAGATACGATTTAAAGGTTGAAAAAAATTTTTATGATATTTTATTATAATCGAATTAGTAAAAATGTCCGATTTAAAAATCTCAGCAAATTAAACGATGTCTTGCTCTTAATTATTTTTGTTGTTTGATGTAACGGAGGAGGGGGTGGGTGGGTAATAAAACCTTAAAGCTTCGTTAAAGAAAGTTCATTAAAAATCAGACTCATGAAACTTAACAATTGTATCTTGGTCGTAACATCCTGCACATAATGGATCAGGGTATGGCCTCTCTTTAGTTTACCTAAGTTTACTTTAGTTTAGTATTTTTTCCTTTTTTCTCCTTTTTTTCCTCTCTTCTCTTTCCCTTTTGTTTTACTATTAATGTATTTTTGGTTTAGTTTGTAATTTAACTACCCTTTATTTAATTTGTTTTGTGGATGATTTGAATGAAATTTTATAGAAACTTTGTTTTTTATATTGTGTATACAGAGGTCAATATGACCCTTATTATTGCTTGCCTGGAATGATTGTATCATTTTTTTTTCCGGATTACATAGAGGACTTTGTTTGATCCAACCAGTTCTGCTTATTGTTAATTGTTAGTAGTTTTTTGGGGTTTATTTTTAACTTAGTTATTCTAAATCTGTAATTACATGTATTTGCTAACATCTTGTTAATTATGACTAACCCTGTTGTTTTTTTTTCTGTATTTTGACACACTATGTGCTGCCGGGAGCCTAACTCGTCGGTTTATGACCATACCGGCCCCGGATATGCACTGCTTGTAACTTTAATTAAATAAGTAAATAAATAAATAAATAAATAAATAATTTAGAAAAATACAGAAACTTGAATTACCTGGATTTCTGGCAACCATCTTCAATGTTGCGAAGGTGTCAGCAATTAGGCTAATTGAATCTTTCGGGCCATTTACCGATTCAAATGTATTTCCAAAAAACTGTGGAGCATGCAGGTCATCCATTCCACTGCCGACACTCATAACATACCAAATTACTACATCGTTTTCACACATACTTAATCCCTCTAAGTTTCCGTAGATGCGACCATTTAAGGCTGCGATATATGGAAAAAGAATTTACAAAATTAAAATGAAATGCCGTAATTAAACTATTTATGATACAGGGTTTCTCAAAAAGATGGAGAAGATTTCAAATATATTTTTAAAAATAAACTATAGAAGACACGTTGAACTGAATTTTTTATGTCACTCGTAAATTTGCTTAGGACGAGGCGCTGTTTGTCGAATTGACGACGGATTCATGTTTCACTTCAACAATGCGTTCACAAAATGCAGCACACAAAACGCCGTCGCCATTTTGCTATAAATAATAAAATCTTGCAAACATTCCAAGAAAGAGCTTTAGCTACGACTAAGCGATCTTCACGTGCGCTTGCCATGTCAACAATGCTTGAAAGATAAACATTACAAATCGATTGTTATGAAGACACGCCATTATTTCGTTATTATTTACGGTCACAGTTTTTGCACGTGAAATCGACTTGAAAAGGTCCACGAAAAAAACTTGAAAAGTTGATAGAGCCGAGCTGAGACCTTGATGTTCATATTTGTGAAAACAGAATTTGAAAAAGTTAATCTGTTTTCAGCTATCGTAGAAATGGCGGACGGCCGGACGGATATATGTACAGACCAAGCGTGCATTCTTATAAGTAGCTTTAAGCCAAAACAAGGGAGGAATTACAATAGGAAGCGAAGTTCGGATGATTTAGGGAAATCGGGTGTAATTAGCGATCCTAACGGTCAGGCCGAAACGGCTTTACTCGACTACTTAGATCATTTTGCGTCTTTTACACAAGTTATATCTGTACGCAGCCCGGACAAACACAAACATCCATGCCCACGGCGGGATTCGAACCCACGACCAGGCGAACTCGAGAACTAGAAAGCCTGGCCGGCGAGCCTTAGATGAAAAATACAATCATATATAACATGTATACAAAATCAGCGACGGTGGACTATGTCACAACAAAGAAAAGATCTAACAATGTGTGTCAAAAATCTAACAATGGGTTATTTCCCGATTATACAATCGGGTGGGTTCGCTTCTAGTTTTAAATAAATCTTGTAAATATTCCAAGAAGGAGCTTTAACTATGAAGCGCAAATACAATTATTAAGGTACGAGTATTTCTCCCGTGAAAAAATCACGGGTCCAAAATAAAATTTATTTCGATGCACTAAATTCGAGCGGTACTCACTTCCAGTAGTTATGTAGAAAATATTGTACTAATGCCAAATTAATGCTATCTCGGTGCTCAAAGTAAATTCACGCTAATTTCTAGAGGTTACCATAGAGGAGAAATATAGCACGCAAAGCTTTCACTTTCTCAACAGTTCCTCTAATAGAAAATTATACTCTTGAAGATCCTAAACTACACCGTCTTTGTATTGTAAACGCTCCTTTCCGTCCCCAAGCAACATCACCTAGACAGAAGGCCTGCGCACATAAACGTCATGCATTGTTACATCACACTAAAGTGGCTATTGTTAATCGTGTTTCTACCAATAATAAGCCCTAAATTTGGCCGTTTGATGATGATGTAACAATGTATACAGTTTCTATGCGCAGGCCTTTTGTTTAGGTGGTGTTGCCCCAAGTCGCAGCTGCTTATTTCGCCTCGATTCAGGCATCTGACATCGCTCGCTGCAAGCGGATGCTCTCTCTATCTTATTTCTCCTCTATGGTGGTTACGGACATTCGTAATTATTAGCTTTAGCAAATGCACGCTTGGTCTGTATGTTTTTCTGGCCGTCCCACAGTGGGCCAGAATGCTTAAAAAGCTGGACAAAAATCTAAAAAATAAACTTAGGGAAATTTAATAAAAACTACTTTTTCTTAAAGGAAATTGTATCCTCTTTCAACCGTGTATATGAGAGATGTAGAAAAGTTGATGTTCACGTGTTTAACGCTTCTCCGAGAGAAAAATAGCGAAACTTTAGCAAAGAATAGTTTAATTTTTAGTCAATAGTTTAATTTAATCCGTAGTCAATTTTTTTGTGCAAGTATATGAATGGATGAGCCCAGATCTGGTAAGTATCTTATATTGAGATACTATAATGTAAGTTTTAATAAAATACTAACGATCCGGATGCCTTTATCTATATATCTTTGTAGTTTCGTATAGTCCATTTGAGATATAAAAAAACTTAAGCTACTTAAGCTCTCTTATTTATATTAATAGTTTCTGAACAGTATTTTGAACATTCAGTAAAAAAATTGGCTGCTAATACCTACTAAATGAAAAAAACCGGAATACGAAAGTGTCGAGCTAAAAGTACAAATAAATTTAAAAATTACGGAATACGAAAGTATCGGGCTAACACACGGAGTAAACAAATAAATTAATTTATTATTTAATAAGAAACATTTCTAATTATTCTTTAACGTTAAATCGTGTAATTACAAAACGATTATACACAATCAACCAATTTTTAGTAACTCGATTTTTGTCCAGCTTTCTAAGCATTCTGCCCCACTGTGCGT